>CM056495.1:50466565-50723078 GCA_029783415.1 Anisodus acutangulus | reverse complement strand
TTATCTCTAAAGATAGGGTGTCTAACCATCCAACCGCTATTCCATTGTTATACAGAAACTATGAGAGGTTCTCTGGCGCAGTATTGCTTTATAGTCCCTATAGTTTGATTTCCGCTGCTATGTGTTCCCTAGTGTACTTTGTTTATATTATTTATATGCATTAACTACTACTTTCTTTTGTCAGAATGCGCTACCATGGCGTATTCGATTTTGTTATCAGCATGTTCATACAACTTTAATTTTTTTGTCTCTGGCCGTTTCTCTTGATTTGTAATGCTTGCTTGATTGTGATTATGCTTTGTTTTGAGCCGAGGGTCTCCCGAAAACAACCACTCTACCTTTGGTAGTAGGTAAGGTCTGTGTACACTCTATCCTCCTCAGACCCCACGTTGTGGGATTTCATTGGGTATGTTATTGTTGTTGTTGTTGTTGATTGAGGAAGTATAGACTTATGAAAGGTAGAACAATCATAGTATCTCATTATACAGGGAAGTCAATAAATTAACAGATTTGCTCACTAATTTGGCTCAGCTAGACAATGGAGACGTGGTAGCAAATAGCTTTCAGCAACTTGAAGCCCAAGGGAGAAGAATTGTCAACAGTGCCATATTTGAGAATCCAACAACACAATAGATGAGAGGAAATAAGAGAAAAGTGAAACTTTCTACTCAAGTCTTAAGGGAGGAGAGTAGGAAAGAGGTTTTTTTTTTCTAATAGATTATTTCATTTTGCAGGTACAAAGACCGATTTTAAGCTAACGGAGAAAACAACATACCAACGGTAAACGTGTAAATATAGGAAATAATATATTTCCTACCCATAATTAGAATATTTTCATATATTGTGTAAATATAATTATGGTAAGACTAGGATTCCTCTTTTGTATAGGCTTATGATTCCTATTGTATAAGGGATCCATATTGTACTCTATATATACCTTCATATTAATGAAAGACTCCCCAAGGGAGATTAATATCATCTTACATGGTATCAAGAGCCAAATAAACAAAACCCTAAAAACCATTATCCTCCACACCTTGCCCCTCTCTACCTTGGCCTTCCCAGATTTTCTTCTTGTTTTTCGGGTTTTGTTCTTCCTTTCTTCTCTTCTCTAAATGGCTATCCCTGATTCTTCCACACTTTCTGACGCCTCTACCTCCACAAATCCCACCACAAAGTCATCACCCCCGTTTCATCCCGCCCTTACTGTTTCCAACATCAAGAACCATATTCCCATTATTCTTGATCAAGAAAACAACCAGTATTCTCCCTGGGTTGAACTTTTTCACAATCATGCATGTCTCTATAACGTGCTTGACCATATTGATGACATTATTCTGCGCCCTACGGAGGTTGATGATTCTATCTGGCATCGTCTCGACGCCGGCGTAAAATAATGGATATATGGTAGTATCTCTCAAGATTTGCTCCTTACTATCATGAAATCTGACTCCACAGCCCTTGACTTGTGGAATCGTTTGGAGGAAATTTTTCAGGACAACAAGCACACTCGGGCCGTGTATTTGGAAGAACAGTTCAACAAAACACGTCTTGAAAACTTCTCCAATGTCTCTGAGTACTGCAAGCAGCTTAAACTTCTAGCGAATCAACTCTCCAACATCGGCACACCTGTCATTGACGATAAAATGGTGCTACAAATGATTTCTGGCCTTACTAAGGGCGAATATGATACTTTGGCCACCATTATTCAACAGGCAGATTCGCTACCGAGTTTTAACAAAGCTCGCTCACAATTGTTGCTCGAAGAAACCCGTCGTTCTAAGCAGGATGAGCACGCCCAGCAGGTGTTAGATGTCGACACGCAACTCCAAGATCAGACGCTACCAGACAACTCCCAACATCGGCAGAGCCGCGGCGGCAAGGGTGGAAAAGGCCGTGGCGGTAGAGGAGGTCGTGGTCGTGGCAAGGGTCGCGGTCAACAGAACCAACAGCAGCAACAACAACAGAGATCGCAGAACAACTGGGCCGCGGCTCCTCAGCAGTTCGTCTCTGGCCGCGTGGCGCCCGATCTGAAACATGGCGCCCGATTGAGTCGCGGTGCCAAGTCCATTCCAGTACCACCAGCCATACAATCCGTATTCTTACCGGATTTGTTAGGCCCCGCTCGACCCACAAAGAGCCCACTTCATGCAAGGTCAGTCCTGACTCTCCTCGGCATGACACCGTGAGTTGGGTCGGGCGTTCATCACCCTCTATGCAACAGCCTGACCATACTTAGTACATGGACTCATGCGCCACATCTCACGTCACCCAGTCTGCAGGGACTATTCCTAAACTGTTTCGGTTAAAGCATCTTCAATATGTTACAGTTGGTAGTGGACAACTCATTCCAGTTAAGGGTTATGGTACCTCATACACACAACCTCCTCATCCACCCTTCTCCCTCAAAAACACCCTATATGCCCCACACATGATTAAGAACCTCATATCTGTCCGCCAATTTACTCGTAATAATTCTGTCTCCGTGGATTTTGACCCTTTTGGTTTTTTACTGTGAAGGATCTTCATACGGGAATACCTCTTACGAGATGCAATAGCACGGGGGATCGCTATCCATTCACTTCCACCTCCGCTGCCAGATCTTGCTCTCCCGTCACTCTAGTGGTTGTTTCTTCTTCAACTTGGCATAATAGGCTTGGTCATCCAGGAGCCCCAGTTTTTAATTTTCTTAAAGGCAACAATTTCATTGCTTGTAATGGGAAACTTGCCCAAAATTGTGTTTCTTGCTCTTTAGGCAAACATATTCGTCTTCCATTTAAATCATCTACTAGTGTTACATTTGCTCCTTTTGATATCATACATGCCGATTTATGGACATCTCCTATCTCTAGTTCTCTCGGTCATAAATACTACTTTGTGTTGCTTGATGATTTTTCACACTACGTTTGGTTATACCCACTTAAATTTAAATCGGAAGTGTTTGTCAAATTTCTTGAGTTTCGCAAGTTCATTCAAACACAATTTGGAAAAGGCATAAAGTCATTTCAGTGCGATAATGGTCGTGAATTCAATAACTCTATGTTTCACCGCTTTTGTATCAATAATGGTATGGTCTTTCGCTTATCCTGCCCTCACACCTCACCACAAAACGGTAAAGCTGAAAGAATTATCCGCACCATTAACAATATGATTCGCACCCTATTGATTCATGCCTCCCTCCCTCCACCCTTCTAGGTCTATGCTGCTATAATGTCAGAATACACTCTCAATAATCTCCCTACTAGCACTCTTCACAATATGACCCCTATCGAAATTCTCTACCATAGAATCTCCTCTTATGATCATCTACGGATTTTTGGTTGTCTGTGCTATCCCAACCTTAGCTCCACCGCTCCTCACAAGCTCGCTCCTAGGTCCACTCCATGTGTCTTTCTAGGATTCCCGCTGAACCATAGGGGCTATCTATGCTATAACTTATCGACTCATCAGATCCACATATCTCGTCACGTCACATTCGACGAGACCACATTCCCATTTTCGAATCTTCCAAAATCCCAAAAATAGGACTACTAATTTCTTGATGAGTATGTCATCTCTCCCCTCATAATCGAACAACTCACATCCTATGTTCCGTCGTCAGAGCCGCGGCCTCGAGGGGAGGCGCCGCAACGCCTGATTTCTAGAGAGCAATCTTTTGAAACACCGTCGACAGCGCCGCGGCCCTGTGCTGAGGCGCCGCGGTGCCCAAACTTCAGAGAAGCCTGTCAACCTTCTAGCGCCGCGACTCTCGATCCAGGAGCCGCGGCACCTCCGACGGCTTCGCCCCCACCTTCTCCTTATCCGACTTTACCCCCCGTCTCAGACACCACTCCGCCAGCCATCCACTGTCCCTACCCATCCAATGGAAACTCGTTCAAAGCATGGAATCTTCAAACCCAAAGTCTATTTCAACTTGTCTGCCCAAACCATCTCTCCACTTCCAAAGAACCCAAAATTGGCCAAACAAGACCCTAATTGGAATGCGGCTATGTATGAGGAATTCAATGCTTTAACTAAACAACACACATGGGATCTAGTACCTATACCTGATGAGGTGAATGTCATTCGTTGTATGTGGTTATTTCGTCACAAGTCCAGAGACAATGGGGATCTTGAGAGGTATAAGGCCCGTCTTGTGGCTAATGACATAAATCAACATGAGGGCATTGATTGTGGTGAGACCTTCAGCCCGGTTGTCAAACCGGCTATCATCCGCACAGTTTTGAGCATAGCCATGGGCAAACACTGGCCGATCCATCAGCTTGACGTGAAGAATACATTCTTACATGGGGATCTGCGAGAGACAGTCTACATGCATCAGCCACCAGGGTTCACCCATCCAGCAGTTCCTCACTATGTGTGCCGTCTCCGTAAGTCACTATATGTCCTGAAGCAGGCCCCCCGTGTGTGGTATGATCTCTTTGCCAGGTATATCTTGCAGATTGAGTTTGTATGTAGCAAGAGTGATATATCACTTTTCACTTTTCATCGAGGTAGTAGCACTGCTTACTTATTACTTTACGTGGATGATATTGTTCTTACTGCCTCCTCCGACGAATTGAAAAATGAGATTATTGTCTTGCTCAAGTCCGAATTTGCAATGACTGATTTTTGGGGATATCAGTGACCAGGTCTGCCAATCATATGTTCTTGTGTCGGCGTAAGTATGCAGAAGAGATTGTGTACAGGGCTAAGATGGCGAACTGCAAAGAGGTGCCTACTCTAGTTGATTCCAAATCTAAGCTCAGTGATATGGATGATGCTCCAGTCGCTGATCCTACTCTGTATAGGAGCCTTGCAGGTGCACTTCGGTATCTCACATTCACCAGGCCAGACATAGCTTATGCTGTTCAGCAGATGTGCTTATTCATGCATGCCCCCAGGGAGTCTCATTTCACTGCTCTTAAGCGTATCATTCGATATATTAAGAGCACTCTTGATTATGGTTTGCACCTATACCCCTCTACACCAGACAGGTTTCTTTCATATACAGATGCAGATTGGGCAGGGTGTCCGGACACGCGACTCTCCACCTCCGGCTTTTGTGTTTTCTTAGGGGATAATCTGATTTCTTGATCTGCCAAGCGACAGGCTACCCTATCTCGCTCCAGTGCCGAGGCTGAGTACAGAGGCGTTGCAAATGTAGTAGCTGAGATTTGTTGGCTCAGAAATTTACTGTTAGAACTTCAGTGTCCTTTGCGTCAGGCATCTATTGTGTATTGTGATAACATCTCTGACATCTATCTTTCTCATAATCCGGTTCAACATCAGCGAACCAAGCATATTGAGATAGACCTACACTTCGTTCGTGAGAAAGTTGCGTTAGGCCATGTCAGAGTGTTACATGTTCCATCATCCTATCAGTATGCAGACATATTTACCAAAGGACTTCCCAGACAGTTATTTCTTGACTTCAGATCGATCTCGCCTCCGATCCTCCTCCCGCTCCGGTGAGGGGTGTGTAAACGTGTAAATATAGGAAACAATATATTCCCTACCCATAATTAGAATATTTCCATATATTGTGTAAATATAATTATGGTAAGACTAGGATTCCTCTTTTGTATAGGCTTATGATTCCTATTGTATAAGGGATGCATATTGTACTCTATATATACCTTGATATTAATGAAAGACTCCCCAAGGGAGATTAATATCATCTTACACCAACATTAAACGGCAAACAAGTCAATGTTCAGCAGAAGATGTATGAGACCCAACATCGGTGAATGTAGAATTGGAACGACAAACAAGTCAATGTTCAGCAGAACATGTATGAGACCCAGCATCGGTGAACATAGAATTGAAATGGGTCTGACTCAAATACCATGTAAAGAATGGATCTTGACCTAACTCAACCAAAAAGCTAACTTGTAGGTTGAAGATTGTCCAAATCTATATCCATGTTCCCATTCTATATCCGATGTGAGACTCTTAACTCAATGCACATAAAGATCCAGAGACGAATGAAGATACTCAGAGATAAGCAAAATAGCAGCAGAGCATATTTTCAACACCGCAATACGAATAAAAAGCAACAGGCTTCAAAGCATAATAGATCTATAAAATAATAAAATTCAATTTTTGTAGTTCAAAATTAAAGTAATCATACTATCACTTAACTACTATTAAGTGATAATATTATGTACGAAAAATACGTATCTTGCATTTATTAGTTGGTATAATTATGATAAACTGATGGCAACAAAAAGTTGACTTCTCCTTGTACTCACACCAAAGTGTAGTTTTCATTAATTAATATAGTAGGATGGGTGTTAATTACCCGCAAAGAATATCCTCGGATATGCATGTATCAAAACGTCGTAGAGCTAATCTCCTTTTTAACTAATCACATTAAATGTTAATTATGAACTAAATCTTCTTTAACTCTAAAGTAATATCCACGAAATTTTCTAAATCTCAAAATCAAATCAAGTACCAATCAATCTGGCCCCAGCTTTGCTATCACCGCTAAAATCCTAAACCAAAAGTCCAAAAAAAAAAAAAGGACAATAGCACTTTTGGTCATTTTGCTTTTAGTCCCTGTAATATATATGATTCAACATATTTTTTACCTTAAATCAATTAAAATGTATATTTTTGGTCCTTTGTTTTTAGGAAATATGTTATATTTAGATTATTTTAAGAACTATATTACTTTCAAATATGAGTAACAATACAAGATTAACATATCACATAATTAAGTGGTTAGAACAATTGGTAATAATGGCAAACTAGTGAATATTCACGAGTAGCGGGATCAACAGTACACATCAATTAATTAAAGTTCAAATATACTTCATCAGATATTATAAGGATTAAAATCAAAACTTACTCAATAATTAAGGGACAAAAAATAATATTAACCCCAAAAATAAAATAAAATTGCTTGTCTTGACTCTTGACACAACAATATAAAAGCCAAATAGTTCTATTCTCTTCTCTTTTGAAAATCTTCCCCTTAAAGAAAAACACACACAAGATTTTCAAAAAGCCATAGCTTACTTGTTTTTCGCCTTGTTCTTTTACTTATATATATTAGCATTTGCTTTTGTCCCACATTGGAAAAACACATTTGTATCTCATGTAATAGATCCTATATAAAGGGCTTTACTTGCTTTTCTTTTACTTGCACTTTTAGCTCTTAAGAATAGTATTATTTTATTATCTTGTTATTGCTTTGTATGAATTCATGTTATGAATAAAAGATTTTCATGAATTCTATCATGGTATCAAAGCCAAAAGCACAAGTTAATATTTTTAGCTCGATCGCGGATCCAACTTCGTGGTGAGTTAGTTGGGGGTTCGCATGCAGCACGCCCCTAGTATCAGTTAATTTTTTTTGGCTTGTTTTGGAAGCTCGTGCTCGTTTTGGCTGCTCGTGCTCGTTCTGATCTTGGCTTCCACATCTGGGTTTCGTCTTTTTGGCTTCCGCATCTGATTGGTGAGATCTGCCCTTTTTTTTGTTATTTGAGATTACTGCTTGTTATTTGGGATTTTTCTGTTTAAAATTCATAATGGCTGGAGGTGATGATTCTTTGCAAACTATTGGTGTTCGGTTAGATGGAAAAAATTATTCCTATTGGAGCTATGTCATGGTAAATTTTCTGAAGGGAAATGGGCTTTGGGATTATATGTCTGGAAAAACCAAATGCCCTAAATTTGGAGATGAAAATTTTGATGAATTATTTAGGACTTGGGAGACCAATAATTCAAAGATTATTACTTGGATTAATAACTTTGTTGAACAAAGAATTGGTGTTCAATTGGCTAAGTTCAAAACTGCTAAAGAGATTTGGGATTATTTGTCAAGATTGTTTGTCTTGAGAATAATTTTCTTTGTTAAATATCGATTACAATATGAAATTCGTGCACTAGTACAAAATGACTTGGACATTCAAGATTATTTACGTGCAATGACCACTTTGTGGGATCAATTAGCTATAATGAGAATCTATTGAATTGCAAGCATGCGATGCTTATATTAAATGCAGAGATGAAGATCGTCTTGTTCACTATTGATGGGTTTTCGGTCGAATTTGAGAATTGTCGTTCGGGCTTGTTGCACATAAACCATTACCATCTGTTGAAGATGTGGTAAATGAACTTATGGCTGAAGAAACATGTTTGAAGACTCAAAGGGGTACATAAGGCTTCTACTTTTGTATCGGGCACTTCTTCGCCTGGCACCGATCCTTGCAAATTTCTACATACCAAAGATATAACATCTATCATAGGTAATTGTAATTATTGCAAGAAACCGGGACACTGGAAGAATCAATGTCCTGAGCTACGGAAGACGTCAGGTTCTAAGCCTCCACATTCGGGACAGGGCGAAGCCTTCTCAGCGAAGCCATATTACGGGGTCAATTCCAGAACTTGTATCCACTGACTCAGGCTGCCTTTGTGCCCTTTCTTGATCACCCAGCTTCAGGAGCCTCTGTGAGTCACAGTACTGATTCTGTAACTGACCAATTTCAGAAGTTCCTCGCCTTCCAACAGTTTCAACAGAATTCTCAGTCTAATGTTTTTTCTGTTCCTTCCGACTCATCACCATCTATTGGTTCAGGTATCATTTCGCCTTCTTGGATCTTGGACTCTGGAGATGGAAATCATATGTCTCCTGATTCTTCCATCTTTATATCTATGTCTTCTGACTCCCCTTCCACTTCTGTTGTGGCTGTTGATGGCACACCTATGCCATTGACAGGCATTGGCACCATTCATACATCCACTATATCATTACCTGATATTTATTGCATTCCAAAATTACATATAAATCTTGCTTCTGCTGGTCAAATATGTAACTCTGGATGTTTTATTGAACTCTTCCCTAATTCTTGTTATGTGCAGGATCTAAAATCCAAGAGAGTGATTGGGACATGGCGTAGAAAGGGGAGAGGTCTATATGTTTTGGATGAGCTGCATCTTCCTACTCATGAAGCAACTATGCCTGTTAATCTGTCTTTTTTTCATTTAACACATTCCTCTTCGAAGTTTTATTTGTGGCACTCTAGACTTGGTCATGTATCAGGTTCTCGCCTGCGTTTTATGTGTAATACTGGTGTTCTTGGTGATTTACAATCCGATGATATTTCTGATTGTAGTGGATGTAAACTTGGAAAATTTTCTGCTTTGCCTTTTAATCTTACTACTTCTACTTCTTCTGCACCATTTGATCTAGTTCATTCAGATATTTGGGGGCCAGCACCTATCCCTACTAAGGGTGGCTCCAGATATTATGTTTCCTTTATTGATGATTATACTCGTCATTGTTGGGTTTATTTATTGAAAAGACGCTCTGATTTTGTTCATACTTATGCTGAGTTTCAAGCCTATGTGAAAACTCAACATTCTGCCATTATTAAATGTTTTCGGGCTGATTTATGAGGTGAATATACTAGTGGGGATCTTTCTGGTATTTTCAAAGCTGATGGTACAATACATCAGTCTTCTTGTACCGATACACCACAACAAAATGGGGTAGCCGAGAGAAAATATAGGTATATTGTTGAGACGGCTAGATCCATGCTTTTGTCCGCTAGTGTACCTAGTGAATTTTGGGGAGAAGCTGTTCTTACTTCTGTTTATCTTATTAATAGGATCCCTACCTCTCATAATTCTGGGATTTCTCCGTATGTTAGACTATTTGGTCACACCCCACTATATTCCCATTTGAGAGTTTTTGGCTCTACATGTTTTGTTCTACGTCCACATGCAGAGCGTACTAAGCTATCTTCTCGTGTCGCCATTTGTGTTTTTCTTGGATATGGGGTTGGGCAGAAAGGTTATCGTTGTCATGATCCAGTTTCTGGAAAATTGTATGTGTCTCGTAATGTTTCCTTTATTGAGCATGTTCCTCTCTTTTCCATCCCACCTACCTCACATGGCATGACAAAATCTGACCTTATTGATATTGATCCTTTTGATGCTGATTGTCCATCTAATTCTACATCTATATCATCTGTTCCTTCTCAGTCTTCTGGCAGGTCCCATGATATTGATACTCAGCCCCCTCCTACGCCTATTTCAGAACCTCTTGTGGTTGCAGATCCACATCCACCTCGTTATCCTAAACGCACTCTGCGATCTACTCAGGTATCCGATTTTGATTATTCTTGCTATACTCCATCATTCGCTTCCTTTCTAGTTTCTATTAATTCTCTCTGTGAGCCTACATCCTACTCTGAGGCAGCTCATGATCCTCTTTGGCAAGAGGCTATGAATGAGGAACTGGCTGCTTTGAACAAAACTGGTACTTGGGATTTGGTTTCTCTACCGACTGGTAAGAAAACTATTGGTTCTCGATGGGTGTACAAGATTAAGACAAAGTCTGATGGTTCTATTGAGCGATATAAAGCTCGTTTGGTTGCAAAGGATTTTGCTCAAGAATATGGTATGGATTATGAAGAGACTTTTGCACCTGTTGCAAAGATGACATCTGTCCGGGTTCTTATTGCAGTGGCCTCTGTTCGTCATTGGCATATTTCACAAATGTATGTTAAAAATACTTTTTTAAATGGGGATCTTCAAGAAGAAGTCTACATGGTCCTTCCACCTGGTGTTTCACATAGTCCAGGACAAGTGTGCAGGCTTAAGAAAGCTCTGTATGGTCTCAAACAAGCTCCAAGAGCTTGGTTCGACAAGTTCTCCACTGTAGTATCATCTCTTGGGTTTATTTCCAGCTTTCATGATTCGGCGTTATTTGTTAAATCATCCCCTGCAGGTTGTATTTTGCTTTTGTTGTATGTTGATGACATGATCATAACAGGTGATGATATTGATGGTATTGCAAACCTAAAATCTACTTTATCTCGCCGTTTTGAGATGAAAGATTTAGGTCATCTACGTTACTTTTTAGGCATTGAGGTAGCTTATTCTGAGAAGGGATATCTTCTCTCTCAGTCTAAGTACACTGCAGATATTCTTGAGCGGGCCCGTCTCACAGATACTCGTATAATTGACTCCCCTCTTGAGGTTAATGTTCGATATACACCTACTGACGGGGATCATCTTCCTGATCCCACTTTATATCGTTCAGTTGTAGGGAGTCTGGTGTACCTCACCATTACTCGCCCTGATATTGCATATGATGTTCACATTGTCAGTCAGTTTGTTTGCTCTCCTACATATGTACATTGGGTTGCAGTTGTCGCGCCCTATTTTGACCTGCTCGGGTCAAAGCGGAGCACGGACGTATGGGGTGATTCCTGGGTAAAAGGGTTGAGGAGTCGCCACCTAATTATTTTTACGGTGAATTAGGACACCTAAATATTTAAACTAAGTGCTGCTATGTAAACTCCAATTTTAAGGTCTGCAAAACTAGCGAGATTCTAGGTAAGGGTTC
The DNA here is from genome assembly GCA_029783415.1 of Anisodus acutangulus. Classification (NCBI taxonomy): domain Eukaryota; kingdom Viridiplantae; phylum Streptophyta; class Magnoliopsida; order Solanales; family Solanaceae; genus Anisodus; species Anisodus acutangulus. The sequence continues at coordinate 50,711,731 of CM056495.1, read as the reverse complement.
TTTATTATCCTAAAGGGAAGGGGTTAGGCATCCTTTAAGATCCGCTAACTTGCGGTTATCCGGTCAAACTCAGGTTAATTATTGCTAGAAAAATACATGTTTTACAAGTAAAAAAGACGTTTGCAAATATGATGCATTTTATACAAGTAAATATGATGCATTTTATACAAGTACGTATTCGGATGACATAAAAGAAAGATACATGTAAAGTTTTTAGAAAACATGCATTTGTGACAATAAATTCTTTATAATGCCAAAGAAGCGAATCTTTCGAAAATCAACAAGTTGCAAAAATAATAATAAAAGATAAACTTATTTGTACAATTAATTGAAGCAAATAAAGATGACAAGAGTTGTTTTAAAAATCTTGAATAAGCGTGACGAGCCTAAAATAAATAAACTAGCGAAGGATTTCTAAGTTTGCGAGCCTACAAATAAATAAGCTAGCGACGAGTTTCAAATCTTAAACTAACCTATGAATAAATCCTAAGTTTGCCTATTCTAAGCATTTCAATAATTACATAAGTGCGATAAACAATATTACAATACAAAGCGAGATAAAAGCTGAATTAAAGAAAAAAATAACAATAAATAAATTCCGAGGAATAATTGCCTTTATTTACTTTAGTCCCTGCAAGCTGTCAAGAACAAACGGTTAGAAACAGTTAAATACAAATAACTTCATATCCGTATTCAAAACAGTGAATGTTTTGATCGCGGAGGGCTCAGACTTAAATTTTGGAAAGAACATTCCAATCACGTCGTGGCTGCAAACATATGACCAATGTAGTTTATTTTTTGATTGCCTCGCCTACTAAACGTGTCGGTCTCTCGGGTGAAATAGAAAAGATCACTATAATCACGTCGTGGCTGCGAATATATAACTTGTTGGTTATTTTAGTCACCTCGCCTACTAAACATGTTGATCTCGGATAAAAAGGTTTAAGTCTTCATCATTGCCCAGAAGTTATATTTAGTCTTTGCTGTGTAGGCCTCAAAATCGACGGATATTTTTCATCGGCCAGTAGTATCGTGTTCAAATCAAGTAAAATTTTAAATCGGAACAGAAAAAGAAGAGAGAGTGAGTGAGCGTAAAAACAAAGAGCGATGTAAAAAAAGAGGCAGAGGGAAAAAAGCTTTTGAAAATAACGCGGTGTCTAGTTTAAAACAAGAAACAAGAGAACGGTAATTTGAATGTTGAAACAGTGGACCGAACAGAAAGCAATGTTTGAAAGGTGCGGTGTTTAGTTTAAAGCGATAAAAATGATAAAGCGATGAATCAAACGGGAGCAAACAAAAAAACAAACGCCCAAACAGACGGTATTTATTCAAAACATTAAAACAATGATATCCGTCGCAAGAAATCTAAAGCGATAAACTTAATAAAACAATAATATATCCGTTGCGCGGATATCTAAAACAGATTAAACTAAAAAAGCGAGAAGCGAAACGAAGAAAAGCGCGGCCTCGAATTCAATTTACTTTAATGCGATATTAATAAAACAAGAAAAAGCGATTGCCAAAGAAACGAGCAAAGGAGCGGTTTAAAATATCGACTGAGTTCAAATTCGAAATATTCAAATCGGTCGCTCGACCGGTCGATCTGACCGGATCGATGATCCAAACTCGAATCGATTTCAAAGACCAAATTCAGATAAACAATAACAAGAATATGGAATGCAAGAATTCTGGAAATATCCAAATCGGGTCGACCCGACCCGGATCAGGGACCCGACTCGGATCAGTGTTTCAACCCGGATCAGATTTCAACACCCAATTCAGATAACCAATAACAAGAATATGAAATGCAAGAATTCTGAAAATATCCAAATCGGATCGACTGACCCGTCGATGACCGACCGGATCGATGTTTCAACCCGGAATCAAATAAATTCATCAATTTCAGATAACCAATGATAACAACAGCAACAATGCAAGAAATTTGGAAATTCAAATCGGGTCGACCCGACCCGGGTCAGTGACCCGACCCGAATTGGAGTTTCAACCCGGAATCAAATAATTTCATCAATTTCAGATAACCAATGATAACAACAAAGAATAATGCAAGAAATTTGGAAATTCAAATCGGTCGACGGGCAAATTGATGACGACCGAATTGGAGTTTCAACCCGGAATCAAATAATTTCATCAATTTCAGATAACCAATGATAACAACAGCAACAATGCAAGAAATTTGGAAATTCAAATCGGGTCGACCCGACCCGGGTCAGTAACCCGACCCGAGATTAGTGATCCAAATCAAATTTTAACACCAAATTCAGATAACCAACATACATAAATATGAAATGCAAGAATTCTGAAAATGTTACCCGAACCGGGTCGACTCAAAATCAGTGAAGAAAATCAGAGAATCAAAATGGGAGAACAAACCTTTTCGGACTTGATTCTTGAAACAACAAAGAAGCCAAATGCTTTAAACTCAAGAACACAACAAAGTATTTTATGTATATTCCGAAAATCCTTCCAAAATCTATTTTTTCTTCTCCGAAAAAATCCTTTCCAAAATGAAGAACAATCATGGGGTATTTATAGGTGGATCCCCCCCCCCCCAAGAATCGAGTTTGAATTTTGAATTAAAGGCAAAAAAATCTGAATTTGGAAGCGGATTTTAGGGGTATGGGTTGGACGAAGTGATGGGAGGGGCGTGGTGGTGTCAGGGTTTGGTGGTGAGGTGACCGGAGGTGTGGGTGTAGGGATGGCGTGCGGGTTTGGGTTGAAGGAGAGAAGGGTTTAGGGTTTTTTGGTTTTTGTTTTTTGGGAAGATTTTGGGTATTTGGGGAATTAAAGGGGTAAGAGGGTCGGTTTAGGGGTTTTCGGGTGGGCAGCGGGTTGGTGGGGAGTGGGCTGGTCTGGGTATTTAATTGGGTTTGGGTTATTGGGTTGTGTTGGGTTGGGGTTATAAGGGAATGGGAATTGGTTTAGGGAGAGTTTGGCTTTGGGCGTTGGGCCAATAAGAAAAGGGAGTTGGGCTTGGTTTTGGTTGGGTTAAAAATGAGAGAAGGGTTTTGGGAGTTGGGCCGAATGGATTAGTGAGTATTGGGCTGGTGGGAATTTAATTGGGTTAGGAAATTGTTTTGGGTTAGAAAAAATAAAAAATGGGTTATGGATTAAAAATATAAAAAGGGGCTTAATATTAAAACATATTTATATATATATTTTTTGTAAAAGATGTGAATTATTTAAAATAACGTAACGATGTGAAAATAATAAAATATAATATTTGCGAAATGTTTAATGCTTAATAAAAGGGGAATGCGGTGCAATTTTGCGAGAATAAAATAACATAGAATTTTCGGATAACTTATGATTATTATAAAAATGCAAACGATATAAAATATGCGAATAATAATAATAATAATACGAAGATATACACATATATGCCTATATTTTAAAATTATTTTGAAAGTGCCAAAATATTAAAAATTACGAATAAAATCATAAAAGATGGGACAAAATTGGGTGTCAACAGATGCCCCTCTTTGGACGGAGACGATGAAAGAGTTTTCGGCCAAAGAAAGTTGACTGAGTAGCCAATTTTGTCCTGATCATCGGGACTGTATGGTAAGGAATAGAATCCCGAGGGGTATAGAAGTTGCAAAAAGATGGTGCACATTCAAGAAACAATGCCCCAGTGTCGACTTAGGATGACACTGGTCGCAGACACGAGAAATTAATGGGAAAGAGCGGATCGACGTTCGAAGTAGGTCGTTTGACCAAATTGCCTTGGTTCGTCGTGAGATATAGTTCCATGTTATGCTGAAAGCTCCCGCCGATTCGAATTCCTGTGGACCAGAGCTAAGATAAAAGTTAGTGTATATACTTGATTGCATAAGATATGTATGTGAGAATATGACTTTGTAAGTTGAAATGATGTCGTTGCTTAATATTGTGCAGATGATGGCGTTGGCGGGCTGTTTACACTTTAAAATAAAGTACCGCATTAGAAGGTGGGCGCTGATTTAAAATAAAATACCGCATTAGGAGGTGGGCGCTGGTTTAAAATAAAATACCCGCATTATGAGGTGGGCGCTGACTGAAATTTAAATACCCGCAGGAGGTGGGCGCCTGAAATTTAAATACCGCGTTAGGAGGTGGGCGCTGATGAAATTTAAATACCGCAGATTAGGAGGTGGGCGACTGAAATTTAAATACCGCAGATTAGAAGGTGGGCTACTGATTTAAAACATACCCGCGTTAGAAGGTGGGCGCTGATTTAAAACATACCGCGATTAGAAGGTGGGCTGATTTAAAACATACCCAGATTAGAAGGTGGGCGCTGATTTAAACATACCGCGTTAGAAGGTGGGCGCTGATTTAAAACATACCCGCGATTAGAAGGTGGGCGCTGATTTAAAACATACCCGCGTTAGAAGGTGGGCGCTGATTTAAACATACCAGCGTTAGAAGGTGGGCGCTGATTTAAAACATACCGCGTTAGAAGGTGGGCTACTGATTTAAAACATACCCGCGATTAGAAGGTGGGCGCTGATTTAAAACATACCGCGTTAGAAGGTGGGCGCTGATTTAAAACATACCGCGATTAGAAGGTGGGCTGATTTAAAACATACCCGCGTTAGAAGGTGGGCGCCGATTTAAAACATACCCGCATTAGAAGGTGGGCGTCGATTTAAAACATACCCGCGTTAGAAGGTGGGCGCCGATTTAAAACATACCGCAGATTAGAAGGTGGGCGCGATTTAAAACATACCCGCATTAGAAGGTGGGCGCTGATTTAAAACATACCCGCATTAGAAGGTGGGCGCTGATTTAAAACATACCCGCATTAGAAGGTGGGCGCTGATTTAAAACATACCGCAAGATTAGAAGGTGGCGCTGATTTAAAACATACCCGCATTAGAAGGTGGGCGCTGATTTAAAACATACCCGCATTAGAAGGTGGGCGCTGATTTAAAACATACCCGCATTAGAAGGTGGGCGCCTGATTTGTGTCGTCGTGTTGACGTAATGTAAAGTGGGGCCCTATTGTCATGCCATGATAGTTAATGTGTGGACATAAGCGATGCAAAAGTTGAGTAGATGAGAATGCGACCCTGTAAGTCGAAATACAGTTCTTTCCGTGGACACAACACGGTTGGGAACATGTAGTTTAGCATGACGTCTTTGTACAATCTCCAAACAGAAAAGTGATTCTTGTAGTGAGTTGCGATGGAGGCCCTTGCGAATCTGCCATAAATGTTGCTGACTTCCTGCTGTTTCGACTGAAGAACCTGTACTCAAATAAATTTATGAGTTTTGGGAGGGGAGTTGATTCGCGTTGACTTTGTAGCTCGGTCTTGGTATTTGCATGTCCCGCTAACTCTGACCCGTAGCCCCTCTCTCGCTTCCCGCCTTGGCTCACCAAGTAATGAAAACATTCAAAAACAATTTGTAGAAAATGCATCTTAAAAATAGAAACATAAAAATTCTATCGAATTTTGATGAAAAATGTTTGTTGAAAAATAATTTGCTTATAAGAAATACTGCATATATATATATATATATATATATATATATATATATATATATATATATATATATATATATAAATGTCTGTCGAGCAGTGACATGCGGTGAAACAAAGCAAACGCCTTATCCAAAATTCTCTGTCAAGACTTAGTTTGCCGATGGTTTTCCATGTTTATCGGCGCCCTCTGGCGTTGATCCCTTAAAAATGCCCGTTGTCTCGATATATGAGAATGACGATCTTTTGAGCGGACAACCGAGTCTTGTGTAGATTTCTTGCCCGCCCTATCGGGGTGATCGGATGGGTGCATTTTGTCTTTGTGAGATAAAGGAGAAAATATTTCCTAATGGTGGGACCGGCCGATTTAGGCCGCCACGTATCCCCATGAGGGAATCAGGTCATGACGTAGTTCATTACAAGCAAAAGAGGATTGTAAGGATTTTCTAAAATGGGACCGGTCGATATGGCCGCCACGTATCCCAGGGAATCAGGTCATAACGTAGTTCATATTACAAAGAAATGTGTTTACGGGAAATTTGCAATCTAGGAAGCGGAACCCGACATGGGTTCTTTGCGTATCACTTTGGGAGCGCAATTTTTACAACACAAGAAATGCATTACAGAAAAATCCTAAATGTAGTATCTTTTCACCGCATCCGCGTTGATAACTTTGGCCATACTTCACCGTCCATTTCAGTTAGGATTAACGCTCCTCCGGTCAACACCGGTGAACCATATAAGGCCCTTGCGATTAGGTGCGAATTTTCCTTTAGCTTCATTTTGGTGCGGGAATATTCGCTTTAGCACCAATTGCCCGGTTCGAAAGTCCTTGGTTTTACTTTCTGTTGAAAGCTTTGGCCATTCTGTTTTGATAAAGTTGTCCGTGGCATTGCGTTCAATCGCTTTTCATCAATCAAAGATCAATTGTTCGTATCGATTACGTATCCATTTCGCCGTTCATTTCGACTTCTTGGATAATTCTCAAAGATGGTATTTCCACCTGCTGGTAACACGCCACATTCCATAGACCAATAGATACTGGCGTTGCCCGGTAGAAGTCCTGGCGTAGTGCGATATCCCAAAAGTGCAAAAGGCAGATGCTCATGCGGTGCTTGTAATTATCAATCATCTTCGTAGTATTCTTTTGATGTTTTTGTTGGTCGCTTCGACCGCTCCGCTCATCCGAGGTCGATGCGGAGTGGAATTGCGGTGAGTGATCTTAAACTTCTCGCATATCTCATTCATCGATTCTTGTTGAGATTAGCCCGTTATGTCCGTTATAATCGACTCGGGGATTCCAAATCGACAAATGATGTTATTGCGGACAAAATCAACTACCACTTTCTTTATTCTTGACTTGTGGGACGATGCTTCTACCCACTTTGTGAAATAGTCAATTGCCACTAGAATAAATCTGTGTCCATTTGATGCGGCAGGTTCAATAGGCCAATGACATCCATGCCCCAAGTCGCGAATGGCCAGGAGAGCTAGTCACATTGAGTTCGTTAGGGGGTACCTTGATTAGATCGACATGAATCTGACATTGATGGCATCTTTGCACGAAGTGGATGCAATCTGTTTCCATGGTCATCCAAAAGTATCCTCGCTCTTAGAATCTTCTTTGCCAAAGTGAAGCCATTCATATGAGGCCCGCGTGCCTCCGTGTATCTCCTCAACTAAAGCGCTTGCCTCTCGAGCATCAACACATCTTAACAAACCGAGATCTGGAGTCCTCCGATAAAGGATTTCTCCGTTTAGGAAGAAATGGTTTGCTAACCTCCTCAGTGTCCTCTTTTGTATACTGGTTATGCCTTCTGGATATTCACCTATCTTGAGATATCTCTTAACGTCGTGGTACCAAGGCTTTCCATCCGACTCTTCATCTATATTGAAACAATATGCCGGCTGATCCGATAAGCTCACCTTGATGGGATCAATGTAGTTCTTATCTGGATGTTGAATCATGGAGGACAGTGTTGCCAGAGCATCAATGAACTCGTTTTGAGTTCGTGGGATATGCTTGAATTCTATCTTGCTGAATTTTTTGCATAATTCTTTCACGCAATGCAGGTAAGGAAGTATCTTCCCGTTCTTGGTCGCCCATTCGCCTTGTACTGATGAATCAATAAGTCCGAATCACCTATAACTGGTTCTTGAATGTTCATATCAACGGCCATTCTAAGTCCGAGTACACAAGCTTCATATTCCGCCATATTGTTGGTGCATGGAAATTGGAGTTTTGCCGAAATTGGGTAGTGTTGACTGATTCAAATCAAAGCGCTCCAATACCAACCCTTTGAAGTTTGCAGCTCAGTCGAAGAACATTCTCCAACCCGGTACTCTTACGAGATGTCTTCTCCAACAAACAAGACCTCTTCATCCAGGAAAATAAGTGGGAGAGGCATGTATTCTTCATCCACGGGTTTTCCGCAAGATGGTCGGCTAGTGCTTGTCCTTTGATAGCCTTTTGGGTGACATATATGATATCGAACTCCTTAGCAAGATTTGCCACTTTGCTAGCTTTCCGGTGGGCATGGGCTTACGAAAGATGTATTTGAGCGGGTCCATCCTTGAGATGAGATAAGTGGTATATGCAGACAGATAATGTCTAAACTTTTGTGCAATCCACGTTAAGGCACAACAAATGCGTTCGACAAAGTATACCGAGCTTCATACGGTGTGAACTTCTTGCTTAAGTAGTATATGGCCTGCTCCTTCTTTCTGTTTCGTCATGTTGTCCCAAAGACGCACCCAAATGCATTTTCTAACACGCACGGATATAACAAAAGGCCTTAGGGCTCTGGAGGTACCAAAGCAGTGGGTTAGACAGATATTCTTTGATTCTATCAAAAGCTTGTTGGCAATCCGTCGTCCATTTGGTAGCGGCGTCTTTCTTCAGTAACTTGAATATCGGCTCACATATCACTGTTGATTGTGCTATGAACCTGCTGATGTAGTTGAGGCGACCAAGGAAACTCATTACGTCCTTTCGACTCTTTGGAGGAGGCAAGTCTTGAATAACTTTTACCTTCGAGGGGTCCAATTCAATACCCCTTCTACTTACAATGAAACCTATGACTTCCCAAATAGGACACCAAATGCGCACTTTGCGGGATTTAACTTCAGGTTATACCGCCTCAGTCGGTCAAAAAACTTCTCTAAATCTGTCAAGTGATCTGAAGTCCTTCGCGACTTGATAATAACGTCATCTACGTAGACCTCTATTTCTTTGTGGATCATATCATGAAAAATGGTAGTCATGGCCCTCATGTAGGTGGCACCTGCATTCTTGAGTCCGAACGGCATTACTCGATAACAGTATACCCCCCAAGGTGTAGTGAATGTGGTCTTCTCTGCATCTTCCTCATCCATCAAGATTTGGTGGTAACCAGCAAAGCAATCAACAAATGATTGTAACTCATGCTTTGCACAGTTGTCAATGAGTATGTGAATATTTGAAAGAGGGAAGTCATCCTTCGGGCTGGCCTTGTTGAGATCCCGATAATCCACGCACACTCGTATCTTTCCATCTTTCTTTGGCACAGGTACAATGTTGGCCAACCAAGTCGGGTATCTTGTGACCCGAATGACCTTTGCATCGAATTGCTTGGCCACCTCTTCCTTGACCCTTAAGCTCAAATCAGGCTTGATTTTCCTTGGTTTTTGTTTCACCGGAGGGTAGGATAGATCGATAGGCAATCTATGCGAAATAATATCCGTGCTCAATCCTGGCATCTCGTCATAAGACCAAGCAAATACGTCGATATATTGTCTCAAAAGATCCGTTAGTTCTTTCCTTTGTGGGGCGTTCAGATGGACGCTGATTCTTGTTTCTTTCACATTTTCTGCATCCCCCAAATTTATTGCCTCAGTTTCTTCTAAATTTGGCTTTGGTTTATTCTCCAAATGTTCCAATTCCTCTGTCAATTCTTCTGGCTGCGAGTCTTCCTCATACTCTTCGAAGTCCTGTTCATTGTTCGGATTTTGTTTGTTTGTTTCATTATATGTCACATATTGCCGACAAATTAGTTTGCATGAAAAAAAAAGAAAGGAAAATTATTAAACAAAGCAGATTTTAAAATAGCAAAAGCAATGCAGATTTGTCATTTTAAGCTTTCAAAAGGTGGAGGCAAAATACATTAAACTACATAAAATGTGGTTCAGGCCTCAATTTAAATCGCATTTTTTCATTAAGTATTAATACAATTTGGATAGGCATGATTGGGAAATAACAGATGGGGTGCTCCGCCAGTTTTGGTCAACACGAATCAACTTTTTGGGGAAAAGAAAAAAAAAAGAAAAAAAATAAAAAAAATAAAATAAATAAGGCAAAATGAGTCTCCTGAAAAATGAAGAAAACCAAATTAGTATAAGGTGAGTAATTATTGATTCAAATAATATACACATAGTGGAAAGCAGTAAAAAATAGCAAGCAAATTGTATGGCCATTAAATGCGCATCCTAATATGCATGGGGCCTCCCTTATGCCGGAGGTAGGCCTAAACGCCAGATATGCGGGATTACGACAGATTTGATCCAAGCTGCTAAACTGCAATGCTTTGTCGAAAACGAGACAAAATAAATGTACATTTTCCAATTTCAGCATGTCACGATTAGTCTTGGATTAATCTATTCTTATCACGCTACACATAATATGATGATTGATCGTTGGGTTGTGAGACCCGTAGACATCTTTGGCGGATTTCTTAATTGTGGAGTCGATACCAAGGATCGACCCACCTAAGGTGTATGTATGCATGACTTAAAATAAAGGGTGGTATAGCTCTATCTTAAATTTTCTAAGATTTGGTGACTAGACACAAGGTTCCCCGAGCGGACTACTCGAGTGAGAAGGCTACGCCGACCACCGGATGGTCCGGTCACTCCGCCGATACGCCAACTCTCCTAAATTTTGGTAGATTGAAAGAAATTTGCGGGTGCGCGAAACACACCTCGCGTGTAGTGTGTGATAGTGTCAATTTTCAGTGGAAGAAATATGAGCGGAATGCCAATTTAAGGAAAGCGGTAAGACAATATAGCAATTAAAGCGGTTTATGCAAAAATCTCATAAATGAAACACATCAAAGCACTAAATCAAATAAAGAACAAAAAGTAAAGCAATAATTAATCCGAACTTGCTATGGTTTAAGAACCTTGATGCTCCCAGTGAGTCGCCATGTCGTCGCGCCTATTTTGACCTCCTCGGGTCAAAGCGAGCAGGACGTATGGGGTGATTCTGAGTAAAAGGGTTGAGGAGTCGCCACCTAATTATTTTTACGGTGAATTAGGACACCTAAATATTTAAACTAAGTGCTGCTATGTAAACTCCAATTTTAAGGTCTGCAAAACTAGCGAGAGTCTAGGGAAGGGGTCTTTATTATCCTAAAGGGAAGGGGGGAGACATCCTTTAAGATCCGCTAACTTGCGGTTATCAGGTCAAACTCGAGTTAATTATTGCTAGAAAAATACATGTTTTACAAGTAAAAAAGACGTTTGCAAATATGATGCATTTTATACAAGTAAATATGATGCATTTTATACAAGTACGTATTCGGATGACATAAAAGAAAGATACATGTAAAGTTTTTAGAAAACATGCATTTGTGACAATAAATTCTTTATAATGCCAAAGAAGCGAATCTTTCGAAAATCAACAAGTTGCAAAAAATAATAATAAAAAGATAAACTTATTTGTACAATTAATTGAAGCAAATAAAGATGACAAGAGTTGTTTTTTTAAAAAATCTTGAATAAGCGTGACGAGCCTAAAATAAATAAACTAGCGAAGGATTTCTAAGTTTGCGAGCCTACAAATAAATAAGCTAGCGACGAGTTTCAAATCTTAAACTAACCTATGAATAAATCCTAAGTTTGCCTATTCTAAGCATTTCAATAATTACATAAGTGCGATAAACAATATTACAATACAAAGCGAGATAAAAGCTGAATTAAAGAAAAAAATAACAATAAATAAATTCCGAGGAATAATTGCCTTTATTTACTTTAGTCACATAATTGTCAAGAACAAGCGGTTAGAAATAGTTAAATACAAATAACTTCATATCCGTATTCAAAACAGTGAATGTTTTGATCGCGGAGGGCTCAGACTTAAATTTTGAAAAGAACATTCCAATCACGTCGTGGCTGCAAACATATGACTAATGTAGTTTATTTTGATTGCCTCGCCTACTAAACGTGTTGGTCTCTCGGGTGGAATAAAAAAGATCACTATAATCACGTCGTGGCGGCGAATATATAACTTGTTGGTTATTTTAGTCACCTCGCCTACTAAACATGTTGATCTCGGATAAAAAGGTTTAAGTCTTCATCCTTGCCCAGAAGTTATATTTCCGTCTTTGCAACTGTGTAGGCCTCAAAATCGACGGATATTTTCATCGGCCAGTGTAGTATCGTGTTCAAATCAGCAAAATTTTAAATCGAATGTAAACAGCGATAGCGATAGCGATGCATAAAAAGCGATAGCGATAGCGAGCAGAAAAGCGAGGCGGAGGGAAAAAAGCGGTTTTGAAAATAACGCGGTGTCTAGTTTAAAACAAGAAACAAAGAGAACGGTAATTTGAATGTTGAAACATTGGACCGAACAGGAAAGCAATGTTTGAAAGGTGCGGTGTTTAGTTTAAAGCGATAAAAATGATAAAACGATGTCTGAAGCGGGAGCAAACAAACAAAAAAACAAACGCCCGAGCAGGCGCGGTATTTATTCAAAATAGTAAAACAATGATATCCGTCGCAAGAAATCTAAAACAAGAAACTTAATAAAACAATAATATATCCGTTGCGCGGATATCTAAAAACGATTAAACTAAAAAGCGAGAAGCGAAAGCGAAAGAAAAGCGCGGCCTCGAATTCAATTTAAATCGGCCTTAATGCGATATTAATAAAGCAAGTAAAGCGATTGCCAAAGAAACGAGCAAAGCGATTTAAAATATCGACCTGAGTTACGAAATTCGGAAATATTCAAATCGGTCGCTCAGGCCGGTCGATGATCTGACCGGATCGATGATCCAAACTTCGAATCGATTTCAAAGACCAAATTCGGATAAACAATAACAAGAATATGGAATGCAAGAGTGCGAAATATCCAATCGGGTCGACCGACCGGATCGTGGATCCGACTTCGGATCGGTGTTTCAACGGATCGATTTCAACACCCAATTCAGATAACCAATAACAAGAATATGAAATGCAAGAATTACGAAAATATCCGTCGGGTCAACCCGACCGGTCGATGACCCGGATCGATGTTTCAACCGGAATCAAATAAATTCATCAATTTGGATAACCAATGATAACAACAAAGAACAATGCAAGAAATTTGGAAATTCAAATCGGTCGACCGGCAGTCGATGACCGACCGAATTGGAGTTTCAACCCTAATCAAATAAATTCATCAATTTGGATAACCAATGATAACAACAAAGAACAATGCAAGAAATTTGGAAATTCAAATCGGTCGACTCGACCGGGTCGATGTTGACCGAATTGGAGTTTCAACGGAATCAAATAATTTCATCAATTTCAGATAACCAATGATAACAACAAAGAATAATGCAAGAAATTTGGAAATTCAAATCGGGTCGACCCGACCCGGGTCAGTAACCCGACCCGAAATCAGTGATCCAAATCAAATTTTAACACCAAATTCAGATAACCAACATACATAAATATGAAATGCAAGAATTCTAAAAATGTTACCCGAACCGGGTCGACCCGTGTCGGGTCGACCCGACCCGAAATCAGTGAAGAAAATCAGAGAATCAAAATGGGAGAACAAACCTTTTCGGACTTGATTCTTGAAACAACAAAGAAGCCAAATGCTTTAAACTCAAGAACACAACAAAGTATTTTATGTATATTCCGAAAATCCTTCCAAAATCTATTTTTTCTTCTCCGAAAAAATCCTTTCCAAAATGAAGAACAATCATGGGGTATTTATAGGTGGATCCCCCCCCCCCCAAGAATCGAGTTTGAATTTTGAATTAAAGGCAAAAAAATCTGAATTTGGAAGCGGATTTTAGGGGTATGGGTTGGACGAAGTGATGGGAGGGCGTGGTGGTGTCAGGGTTTGGTGGTGAGGTGACCGGAGGTGTGGGTGTAGGGATGGCGTGCGGGTTTGGGTTGAAGGAGAGAAGGGTTTAGGGTTTTTTGGTTTTTGTTTTTGGGAAGATTTTGGGTATTTGGGGAATTAAAAGGGTAAGGGTGGGCCGGTTTAGGGGTTTCGGGTGGGCCGACGGGTTGGTGAGTGGGGAGTGGTCTGGGTATTTAATTGGGTTTGGGTTATTGAAATTTGTGTTGGGTTGGGGTTATAAGGGAATGGGAATTGGTTTAGGGAGAGTTTGGCTTTGGGCGTTGGGCCAATAAGAAAAGGAGTTGGGCCGGTTTTGGTTGGGTTAAAAATGAGAGAAGGGTTTTGGGAGTTGGGCCGAATGGATTAGTGAGTATTGGTGGTGGGAATTTAATTGGGTTAGGAAATTGTTTTGGGTTAGAAAAAATAAAAATGGGTTATGGATTAAAAATATAAACATGGGCTTAATATTAAAACATATTTATATATATATTTTTTGTAAAAGATGTGAATTATTTAAAATAGCATGCTTGATGTGAAAATAATAAAATATAATATTTATAAATGTTTAATGCTTAATAAAAGGGAATGCGGTGCAATTTTTGAGAATAAAATAACATAGAATTTTCGGATAACTTATGATTATTATAAAAATGCAAACGATATAAAATATGCGAATAATAATAATAATAATACGAAGATATACACATATATGCCTATATTTTAAAATTATTTTGAAAGTGCCAAAATATTAAAAATTACGAATAAAATCATAAAAGATGGGACAAAATTGGGTGTCAACAGCAGTTATGCGTATTCTTCGCTATCTTCGAGGAACGATTTATCAGAGTCTCTTGTTTCCATCGACCTCATCCTTGGAGCTTCGTGCATTTTCTAATGCAGATTGGGCTGGTGACCTAACTGATCGGAAATCAATTACTGGTTATTGTATATTTTTAGGAGATTCACTCATCTCATGGAAAAGTAAGAAACAAGATGTGGTTTCTCGCTCTTCAACTGAGGCAGAGTATCGTGCTATGGCTTCTACAACGTGTGAGATTGTATGGTTACGTCGGTTATTGGTTGATATGGGTGTCTGTCTTTCTTCACCAACACCGATGTATTGTGATAATAAGAGTTCTATTCAGATTGCGCACAACACAGTCTTTCATGAACATACCAAGCATATTGAGATTGATTGTCATATTATTCAATATCATCTTCAGCAACGCACTCTATCCTTGCCATTTGTCTCATCTTCGATGCAACTTGCAGATTTCTTCACAAAGGTGCATACCTTAAAGCGTCACCGGTTCTTTCTTGGCAAACTCTCGATGCTTCTGTCTACACCATCGCGAGTTTGAGAGGAGATATTAGCATTTGCTTTTGTCCCACATTGGAAAAACACATTTGTATTTCATGTAATAGACCCTATATAAAGGGCTTTACTTGCTTTTCTTTTACTTGCACTTTTAGCTCTCAAGAATAGTATTATTTTATTATCTTGTTATTGCTTTGTAAGAATTCATGTTATGAATAAAAGACTTTTATGAATTCTATCAATATATTTTCTCTTCACATGTGCTTCACACTCCACACCCTTTTAAGACTTTTTTGTATGTGTAATGAGTTATAAAAATACCATACAAATATCAAGAAAAAATATTTCTTAGTATCATTTTTCTTGGCCATGGCTATGGAGATGGAGTTAGATAACAAGGTTTATGTAGCAATTAATTCAGATATTCATGATGGTTTTATGACTTTACAATGGGCACTCAAAAGATGGTCTTCAAATTCAATCACCATTGTTATTCTTTATGCTTCTAACAACATATGTAAAGATTATGTTATTACACCAAGTAAGTCTTAAATATAATTTACTCTCTTTTTTTTTCTTGATTGATTCATACACCCTTTTTTTCATTTTTCATTTTTTTTTGTGTGTGTAGTGGGAAAACTACCTGCAGGTCTGGAATGAGGAGAAATTGAACGATCTTGAAAAGTTTGAAGAAGCAAAAGATTAGAAGATACTTTGGAGATACAAAGTTTTTTGTGGCAATGTATATATTTGATGATTCTTTATTACTTTTTTTTAAACAAGTTTTGATACTTTTTAAATAAAAATTTCATCTTTTCTTTCTATAGGTGAAAGTTGAAGCAATCAAGATTGAAAGATATGATGAATCCATTCAAAATTTTATGGTAGATTTGATCTCTGGTCTAAGGATAACCAAATTAGTCGTGTCATTGACTTTCATGAAGCCTTCATCATGGTACAAAAAAAAAACTTTTTATGAATCTTTTTTAACATTTATTTTCATGATTTTTTTTTTGTAATTTTCTTTAATTTTATTGTTTTATAGGAAATCAAGAAGTGCAATAAGTGGATCATATTTTGTGCATAGACAAAAGCCAGAATTCTGTGAATTATTTATTATATGCAGTGGGAAATTAATTTTTCTAAGGGAAGGAAATAATGAAGGATTAATTGAGGATGATCAAGGATTAATGGTTACAAAATCAAGATCAATGAGGCAAAGTTTTAGAGATTTGGTTGTACAAATGTTCCCTGAAAATAGTCAAAAATTAAAAAATCAATGTGATTCACCTTCTTTATCAGCAAGCAATGGCTCATTTGATCAATGGGAGAAGTATAAAGAAGAAATTGAAAATTATATGTGTCAATTATTATCTTCAAATGTTGAAAAAACTGATGATTTTGTTGCTGATGAGACTCTCCAAAAGAGCATCAGAGGCTTGTAATGGCAGAAAATATGGTAAGTCAGAGATACTTCTCTTATGAATTAAAGTACATGATTTAATCTATATACACTGACACAGTGTAAGATATTTTATACTATCAGTATATTTTAACGTGTTGTATTAAGTACTCTGCGTTATTCTTTAAGTAATTGACGTCACTTTTTATATATGGTTACCTATACTTATCTTTCATGTGACCTTATTATGTAAAAATTCTTTCACATTATCGGTATATAAAAGTTAATCGCAGTTTTTATAGGCAGTTACCTATACTTATATTTTATATGACTTGATTATGTAAAAATTCTTTTACGCTATCGGTGTATAAAAGTTAATCTCAATAATTATGTGGCTATGATCATTTTGGAGTAGCTACAAAAGAGATTTTTATATTTGAAAGTCAACTTTGGCTTCCTTATCTTTATTTAATGTTCTCTTAAATTCTTATCCTCTCGCTCAGTTTGACATCAGAATTTTTGTGATAGTGAGAGGACAAACTAGCATACACTGTTGGTTATCATTCTTGAATATATGAAGCTCTCTGGTTATAATCTTTTTCTACTTTTTAAAACTGCGTGTCCGGGCTATTTGCGCGCAACTCGAATATTCGTCTGGGTACTTGCTACTACCCATCAGCAAAGATACTAGATAATACTTTCCACCAAGGTTTAGACGGATGGAAAAGAAACTACTTAGCTTTTAAAAGAAACCACTTAGCATTTTTGTCTTTGCTAGGATTCGAACCCTGACCACCCATAATTTTTACCAACTTCACTGACCTTTAGGCCACACCCTTGAGCGTATAACAATTGATATTATCTATAGGTACTGAAAAGATTATATATCCTGATTGCATTTATTTCTTTTTTCATCTAAGACTGATTTATATTCAAATTTTAGACTCCGCAAGAAAAGAAAGAAGCTTTGAGAATCAAATTTGTGGAGATTAAACAAGCAATACATGCAAGCAAAGAAGAAGCAAAAACACATGTTGAAGGACAAGCTAAGGCTCAATGGGCTATCACTTTATGTACTAGAAGAGTAAGTGTTACAATTTTACAAACCATGGCCAAAAAAATCTTATACTTCAGCTAATTTTGTTTCAATTTGCAATTTACATACTAAGATTTTGCTATATGTATAAATAGGCTGAGGAGAATGATGGCTGCATAAATGATGAAATCGCGCGAAAGGCTGATCTAAAGAGAGAGTTAGACGCTACAAAAGACGAGCTGAGTGAACTTCACATGGAAGTTGAAGTCACAAAGAGTAAGCTCAACTCGATTCTTGAACTCCAACGCGAGTTATCAAACAAGATGCAGCTATCCTCGTTGGCAAGATCGCGTGCTGAGGTCCAAGTGGAAAAAGTATTGAAGCAAAGAAGGGATACGCTTCACTAGATTGAGGAGTATCGGAAGCAAAGAGATGTTCTACGACGAAGGATAGAGTTTTGCAGAGAAAAAGACGTGATTGGTAATGCTACAATGCTGATGGAACCGAGATTCGAGTACAAGGTGTTCAGTGCTGCAGAGATCAGAGTAGCCACAGATGGATTTTCGTTTCGGATCATATGAGGTTAAAATCTGGAGGTGATTGGACTAATGTGTCTAAAGCTAAGCTTCATCGCATATCAGTTGCAATCAAACTGTATAGTTCTGCAGATGTTGATTCTAAAGACACCTTCAATGCTAAGGTACTTCAACTCTCATTTCTTTATTTGCAATGTAAAGTTGACACAATAGAAACTACCTTTATCTTGTTAACTCATTTACTATATGAAATATCTTCATTTTACCTACCGTTGTACTATGAAGTTATTCATACTCTTGTTGTTGGCAAATAATGTCGCACTTGCCCTCAAACTTTGATAGATGGATTCCACATGTCAAAATACTTGGGGAGAAAAAGTCAAACTTTACCAATATTTTTTACCACGGTTTGAAATTACCCCGTTCTATTTTAAGTTGGAGCTCTGTTAAGGTAAAGGACAAATACGAGACATTTTGCTAACAACAAGGGTATGGATAGCTCCTTCAAGATATTTCATATAGTATAGGGGTATTTTTGACTCTTCTCTCTCTTAATCACAAAGAGTTAGTAGAATAACACGAAAATAGTATCATTATGAATCCAAAATATTCTGATGCAGGTGAAGCTCTTAAGCCATATGAGGCATCCTCATATACTATCAATGATCGGATATTGCTCTGAGCTAAGGTGCATTGTGTTTGAGTATATGCATAATGGCTGCTTAAGAGACATTCTCTTCTCAGGCAAGAGAGGCTCTAAAAGGAGAAACAAAGGCCTAAACTAGCAAGCTAGGATATGCACTGTAGCAAATGTTTGTACGGGCCTGTGCTTCCTCCACCGGGCCAAGCCGAGGCCCGTAGCTCATGGCAACCTCAACCCTTCCAAAATCCTTCTTGATCGTAACAATGTGGCGAAAATACATGGTGTTAGGACACCTTTTTCCTCTAATAAATCGGACATAAGATCAGATATCCGGGCTTATGGGAACTTAGTCTTACAGATTCTGACCGGAAGAATCTGGGCCGGGATTGTTGAGGAGGCGATTATGATGGACCACACTAAGCTTATTGCGGTGCTCGATCCATTGGCCGGAGAGTGGCAACTGGATGTAGCACTAGAGCTTGGAAGAATAGGAATAAAGTGTTTGTCCGTTCATGAAGATAAGGAGTTAAACATGACTAATTTGGCAAGAGAACTAGAGAAAGTGAAGAAGTTAGCTGATGAAATAGTAGCAAATGGTGAATGTGTTGTGGCAAATGGAAGACATGTAGATGATAAAGAAGACTCAGCAGAGTTCCCTAATTTCTTCCTTTTCCCCATTTTCCAGGTTCATTGTCTATGCCGACATCTACATTACTTTAAGGGTGTGTTTGGTACGAGAGAAGTCATTTTCTCGGAAAATGTTTCTGATGAGAAAGCCATTTTCTGGTGTTCAATTGATGACATACTTTCTAAGCAAGACATTTTTCATGAGACACGACTTCTGTCATATCAAGCACGCTCTAGTTGACAAAAGAACTCATTCTCTTAGGTTTTAGAGTAAACAAGGTCTTAGAACCATCTTTGACAAATTCCTTACTGTTAAAACAGAATGTACTGAGGGTGGCAATCATATAGAATCAGTTAGAGTAATCCATTAAAAGTTTCAGTTTACAACTTCTCTTTTTATAATGGAGAACTCCCGATTGCCAGTGATGCACAATTCGAAACCCGATGGATAATGACCCCCTCTCTTCCCCTTTTCACGTAAATACCAGGCTTTTGTCTGTGGCAAAATTTGAACCTGTGGCCTGCGCCTAATCTAGTTCCAGTTTTGATAACCTTGAGAGAAGAATCAGTTTCTTCAGAAGAAATTTCTTTATCCAAGTTTTAGCATGAAAGTTGTTTCATCCTGCATGCTTACTATGGCATGGAAAATAAAGGGAAGGAATTGAAGAGGAAATAGAAAACATGAGAAAGTGGAGAAGATTCTTGTAGGCTGAATTTTGGGAGTTCAATGTCTGAAAGTTCTTGTACCTTTTTTACAAACTTTTTTTGATAACAGAAAAATCTCCAAAGGCCACTGTCCCACATTTCAAAATTCAATAGATAATGGGACCCTCCTTTCTACAATTCTCCGCTAAAATACTAATCCCTCCACCGCAAATTATTTATCGTAGTTACTAAGAATAGTTATCTCAAATTACTTGTCGTTTTAGAAATTCAAGGCACAATTAATTACTTCTTTCTCATTTTACCCCAAGTAAAATTTTGTCATTAAATGAAGATGACACATATATAGAGTAAACATTTAAGAGAAAGATTACAACTTAGACATAAATAAGGGTAAAGTAGTCAAATGACCCTCCTAATTAATATTTCTTAAGGGGTGTGTAAAACAAAAAAACCTCAAATAATTTGAGACGAAGTATATTTTGCCTACAACAATGTTTAAACCTGTGATGTGCGCCTACCCCTCACATATCACCAGATGCGCTCTAACCACAAGATCAAGACCTTTTTAATTTTTTCACAAACGAAACAGGGAAATTTTCCATCCAAAGGCAGATTACCATTCCATTGCAAGAGTATTTCTGTGTAATGCTTCCATTCATTCATAACCAAAAAGACAACTTACGCTTCTGTATAAGAATGAATTAACTGTTTGAATATGGGATTGCCCCATAGTCTTTCATAATTACAGAGACATTGCTATATTTTGGTGAATTTGTAACCTCCTTGTGTATAAAATACGTATGTACCTTTCACCTATTTTAGCTGTACTCTTTTCTAAGCTATGCTTTGGACCACAATAAGTTTCTTCCGTGAAGTTTGGCATGCAGCAACAGCAAGTCATGTGCCGACGCATTTGGCCCAATGGAAATTTTTTCCTATTCTACTCGGTAACGAGTAGTCTAAGAGGGAAGACGGATCTGTCATTATGTCTTCTGCCTTTGACCAAACGTATACCCCTCGTTCTTGTCTGCTACCAGGGACCGTGTTGTCTAATATGAATGCCACCAGTAGTGTAACCACCATGTTCAACGACAGAAGCGCATTCATTGCAAAATTGAACTGACAACAATATTAGGAAGAAACAAGACGTTAGTTCTTAGCCAATTCATGGAAATTAAGAAGGAAATGAGTAAAAAGTACATCTATATCAACACGTTCTTGTATATAGTTTCCTTGCTATATCAAACCGCGTGCAATAGTTAAGGAGTTTAGAGGAGAACTATTCGATTGATTGTCATCAGTTTTGGCTGTATAATGCACTAACGGTACATTATTTTTATCAAACTTCAGACCATTAATTACAGCATTCTCCATATTTGCCTTCCATATAAAATATTTTGGTAAACTCGTTTGAAATACCAACATCATATAAGCCCACCAATATGCTTGTTTTATCAAATCCAAGAGAAAAAAGGAAAAAGACTGGAAGTCTATAAGATGAACTTACTTGTGCATTCCCGGTATGGACTGGTCCATTGGATGCTGCTGCATAAGGAATTAGATAGCCAGGCAAGATTAGGCCGGTCTCCGGTGCATACTGCTGGAAATAAGCAGGGACAGACAAACCAAAGAACAAGGATACACCAACAATTATTATGTTTCGGGAACTTGCATTTTGGGTGTACTGCAATGTTGATAGACCGAGAGCCACAATAAGAGCCCATATGAAGCATAGTACCGCAGCTGCCAACGCTTGTGGTATAGAAGCAAGAATAGCACCAATTTTACCTACCACAGCAGTTGAGAAAATAAGAGGTTACATGTGTCTGTTAATGAACTTGCCAGCTATTCAAAGATGTTGGCAAGGCAGCATCATCTATGTAATTTTCATCATAAAAGAAGCAAATTACAAGAACATAAATGTTTAGTATCTACAAGAATAGACCAAGAAAGCAGTATAACTGCTCATAATTCTCCACTTAAAACATAGCACTTAAAACTTATCGACTAATGCTCATGTCCCACTGATGAGAGTCTTCTTTATGGTTGAACTGCCATATATCAGGTTTTTGTCTCTCAGGTTCACGTTTATTGTCATGGATCAGTACTGGATTGTAAAAGGGGAATGGAGACGGAGAAACTCCTTTTTGTTTTAGGTAAAGGATAAGTATATTGATTACCAGTATCAAGTGAGTGCCAGAGAATATGTACAATTAGCATCATTAAAAGTTGTGTGAAGTACTAAAAAATTCTATCATTGCTTCAACACCATTAAAAGAAGCCATATAAAAACCTCTGCAGAAGCAAACCAAACCAAATATCCCTTTACTTTTCATGCATGCAGAAATACACACTTTTGATAAATGGTTAGAGAAAGTTGAGTCACCAAGTCCTGAGAACTTATTTAGTTTGGAAAAGTGATGCATAGAAATGCCATAACATCTGTTGGTTAACCAAATGCAGGAAAGAGTAGAAAAAGAAGGATTAGGATAAGCTTTTTCCAGCTTCAATGACAAAGTCTTCACTGAATCATACCTACAAAGGAGAAGAGGATTAAGAGAGCTGCTCCAAGCTGTACAGCCCTTCGGTTTGCTACCTTTGTTGCATTGATAGTGTGTACATTCTCTGTTAAAGTAGTTGACCCAGTACCCGTTCCCCAAAGTCCAGCCAATACGCTACAGAAACCTTCCAGACCAATCCCCCTGCTGACTATACCTGGGGTTGGGGGTTTCAAATTCATTCGTATTGCTGCAGAGTGATAACTTCCAATCTATAATGTGCAAATCTTAATGAGTATACAACTCAAACAAACTCTGTTATGGTACCAACAGATAGTATCGGAAATATTTGGTCTTGAATTCTTAAAGATGATGACGCTACAGAAGATATGATTTTCTTTCTTTTTTACTTATATTTTTTGAAGCAATACGAAATAATTCGGAGGAACCAAAAACAACAAAAAAGGAAGTTCATACTAACCCATTCTTGTTCTTTTATCTTCATAGGTTATCTTACTGGTGAAATGCAATTTTGTCAGCATAGATAAAAGAAAGAGATTCTTTTTCCTATAACGATAAATTATACTCTCGCCATCCCAATTTATGTGAAGGTGTTTGAATAGGCACGGAGATTAAGAGATAAAGGAAGACTTTTGAAACTTGTGGTCTGAAATAAGCTATAGATATTTGTGTGGCTATAAATCATTTCACTAAGGAATGACTAAAAAGGAAAGAGTGTATAGAAGAAGAAGATTTGCCAGAAATGCCAAATTGTGAAAATGAGAATTCATGTTGGTGAAATACCTAACTAGAATAGTTTCATTACCATAAACAATTCCTTTTCACAGGGTCACTGATTACTTACCGAGTCAATGGAAGCAACTAGTGACACAATGGCCATAATGATTGAAGTCCGTAACCGAAAGGTCGGTATACCCCATTGGAAAGGGTAAGGAATCCTGACCCACGCAGCAGTTCTCATAGCATTGGAGACATCAGTTCTACAGTGCCTCATTGTATCTGCATGCCTCCGGCAAGCATCAATAAGGATGTTAGAATTTGGTATGTCGGGGCTACAACCCTTAAAGTTATATGCACCACCAGCTGTCAGGAAAAACGTGTATGCCCAAATGATTATAACACTAACAGGGACCTGCAATAATTCTTTGTTTGTTAGAACACAGAATATTCTCTTGGACTAAATTCACTAATATTATCTTGTTCTCTGAAGGCAAAAAGAGAAAAATAAGAGGAAGAGCAGAAAATACATACTGCATATACACGAAAGACTCGGTGACCAAAAACGGATATTCCTCCAAGGTACTGCAATGAGAAATGATGAAACTAAGTTAGTGAAAGAAAATAATACTCCCTCCGTCCCAATTTACGTGATGGTGTTTGACTGGGCACGGAGTTTAAGAATGAAAGGAAGACTTTTGAAACTTGTGGTCTAAATAAGTCCAGAGATATTTGTGTGGTTATAAATCATCTCATTAATAGTAGTATGGGAAGTTTAAAGTTAAATTATTACTAAATATAGAAAGGTGTCATTCCTTTTGGGACTAACTAAAAAGGAAAGAGTATCACATAAATTGGAACGGAGGGAGTATACTAGATCTCACAAGTGCGAAACTGAAAATCAGCTCACTATCTGATATAAAAGAGTATTTTATCCATGCCAATACAAACCTTTTTTTATTTTATTAAGTAAGAAAATATTTCAATAAATAAAGGGAAAACTCCAGTATACAAGTAGTATATGAAAAAATAGATTACAATCACAAAAACATTTACGTGGTTACCTACCAAGGTAAAAATAAGGATAAGCAGTATCTGAGGAAGGCTGATTTCTACACAACTACCAGCTTGTGGAAAGCCATAGCTAAAAAATGCTAAACCAACTGCAGCCACTGTTGGTGCAACAACGACGGGATTTATGAACCTGCAGGATATGTTCTTAAACATGTTGATTAGTTCTTGGAAGAGTCTTAAAAAAGAAACACAGCTTTTCCAAATTCTCCTAGAAAGTAAATTCACAAAATGGGGGATGGTCAAGACGGATAATGAGTAAATGGCTCAAATATTACCGTAGCAAAAGGGACATCAAGCCACTGTAACCCAAGAAGCTCTGGAAAATCGATCCAACAATTATAGCTCCTTGTAACTCCCTCATTATGTACCTAAATTTCTGTGGACACCCGAAAAAAGTTTCCATGAACAAAATACATCATCTATTATAAGAGCACGTAAAAGGTATATAATAAATAAATAACTTCCAGGAGCAGTCAATACACATTATGAGTATTAAGCACGGTCTTTCTAGACAATTTCCATGTGACAAGCAATGTAAAGACTACATTTAGTACACATACAAAAATTGATAGATAAAAGAACCATTTACTTAAACAAAGTCTCACTAGGATAACTTCATTTTAAACTTACATGCTCAGCAAGATTCCGGTACTCCTCAGAATTCATGATAACTAATGCAGGCGCCAAATATACAAATGAACTCCCTTGAACTAAGGGCAGACGGGTGCCAAAATATGTGTGCAATATTGTGGTAAGGCCAGACACTAGCAGCATCGTGGAAACCACATTGGCAGTATCTTTCTGTCACCATATGGAAAGAGAAATCAATGAGAATGACAAAAAACTTGCTTACTATACTACAGTAATTCAAGTTGCAAGTTCATAAGGAAAGTACTTACATCACTTCCACCCATAGTGGGAACAATAATCAGAGGGATAAAAATAAGTGAACCAGCCAGTGATAAATAGTGCTGCAACCCGTAGTATATAAGAGGCACTGCAATTTAAAGACCAAAAGAAGGTGAATAGCGATCAGCTAATAAATTTTCACTGTGAAATGTCTTTATTACTTCATCAAGAATAAAGTTTACCATGACATTTATACTAGACCATATCCTATGACGAAGGTAACATAATTTATCTCACACGCGTATCTAGTCATTTTTCCGACGGAAAGACGATTTTGTGATCAAATAGCAGAAGTTTGATTGTACATTATAAAATGGAAGCTTCGGAGATCTGCCTATTTGGTCAAAATATCTTGATTTCAGCAATGAATTCTTTAGAGTCCAGAACTATCAATGCATATTGGATGAGGACTCAAATGCATAAAAGCAGCACTTTCTCGGAATCATGCTACATCTTTTTATCTAGTTCAATATACTGCATACTGCAGGTGAAAGAAGATTGTGGATAACACTATATATCAGGGGAATATAACTTTGCTGCAGAAAGAAAAGAAGTGAAAGGAACTGGAAAGTAAAAAGTGCATATTGCTAGGAAGAACAAATCCGTTGTTTGTCCATTAAAGGAATTAGTTCCCATTGGATAAACATCTAGCTACTGTACATTGTCTGAGGTGTTGAATGCTTCTTATGTTTGAATTTACTTTCCACAAGAGGCATATAGGATATTACCAATTTACCATTTCAACTCAGATCAACTAAGTCAAACCACCAGGCGAAGGAACATTATGTACATAGACTAAGCAAGCCAGCTAATTGCAGTGCCTTACTTCAAGGATTGGACACATTATCCTTTTTGTACATCTAAATTGAGTAGTTGAGCCCCATCAACAGTAATTTATCGATTCTTTTACTTCGAATACTCTACATTACGAAATTATGTCTTCCTGCTCTACTTTATACTTCTACTTAGTTGGTCAAAGAACTCTCTCTTATTGATGCTATTGCAAAAGAGTCTTAAATTTCTGCCAAGTTTATTATTCATCATAAACACATTCACAACAAAATAATAGGGAAATATGAGTAGCTCAAATCAATGACAAGAGCAACATTCAACAATCTTAGAAACAGAATAGGTACTACTAACCAAGACCCGGATTTTCCCTTAGTCCACATTTTATCCGCGGAGACTGATGCCACCCTCCATAACCAGAACCCTCACCATCGGGATATTCACCCATTCCCACTTCTCCATCAACATTGCCATCATCCTTCCTTGGTTCTGTAACTGGAGCTATGTGTCCATTCCCATTCACATCTCCATTAGCACTATTATTACCATTCCCATTCACATCAATTTTCCTGTCATTATGAGCTCTCAAAATAGGCTCCATCTCAATTCTCCTTCCAAGATTTTCACCTCTTTCTCTTCCTCTTCCATTTCTTAAACCCTCATCAATAGTCCCCAAAACTGGCTCAATCTCAACCCCTCTATTCCTTGCCCTTCCTAAAATAGGATCAAGTTCAATCTTTGGAGATACAGTTTCATTTCTATCAACCCCTCTTTCTAAGTCATTCAGATCTCTCCTACTAGGACCACTTTTTTCAGTCTCACCAGATAAAGTTGTTGAAACAAAACCGGTTCTTTTAGCCCAAGATTTCAACTCTCTTGGATCATGGCCTTTTTTAGGTACAAAAGGTTCAATCTTTGGATTTAAACCCTTTTGCCTATCAACTCTATCTTTCATTTCTGAGTTCAACCCACCTTCCATTTCACTATTTCCTCAAATGGGTATCAATTAAACACCATAAAAATCAATTCTTCACTTTCTTTCTCTCACCGTTCAATCTTTGGATTTAAACCCTTTTGCCTATCAACTCTATCTTTCATTTCTGAGTTCAACCCACCTTCCATTTCACTATTTCCTCAAATGGGTATCAATTAAACACCATAAAAATCAATTCTTCACTTTCTTTCTCTCACCCTCACTGCCCAAAATCAAGAAAAGAACAAAACTCTAAGCAAAAGAACTGAAAATTTTACAATAATGGGTATCAGAGTGAAGTAAATATGGTTTTTTGAGCTCTTTCAAACTATTAATGGCTACTACTAAACCAGTAATAGCTCAAACTCAAAGGCTAGTAGTACTTTTTCCTCTAATGGGTTTCAATTAAACACCAAAAAAATCAATTATTTACTCTCTTTCTCTCACCCCCACTAACCAAAATCAAGAAAAGAACAAAACTTAAAGCAAAAGAACTGAATTTTTTACAATAATGAGGGTGTCAGAGTGAAGTAAATATGGGTTTTTGAGCTATTTCAAACCATTAATGGCTATTACTAAGCCAGTAATAGCTCAAACTCAAAGGCTACTAGTACTTTTTCCTCAAATGGGTATCAATTAAACACCAAAAAAATCAATTCTTTACTCTCTTTCTCTCACCCCCACTAACCAAAGTCAAGAAAAGAACAAAACTTTAAGCAAAAGAACTGAAATTTTTACAATAATGAGGGTGTCAGAGTGAAGTAAATATGGGTTTTTGAGCTATTTCAAAAATTCAAACCATTAATGGCTACTACTAAGCCAGTAATAGCTCAAACTCAAAGGCTACTAGTACTTTTTCCTCTAATGGGTATCAATTAAACACCAAAAAATCAATTCTTTACTCTCTTTCTCTCACCCCCACTAACCAAAATCAAGAAAAGAACAAAACTTTAAGCAAAAGAACTGAAATTTTTACAACAATGAGGGTGTCAGAGTGAAGTAAATATGGGTTTTTGAGCTCTTTCAAACTATTAATGGCTACTACTAAGCCAGTGATAGCTCAAACTCAAAGGCTACTAATACTTTTTCCTCTAATGAGTATCAATAAAACACCATAAAAATCAATTCTTTACTATCTTTCTCTCACACCCACTACCCAAAATCAAGAAAAGAACAAAACTTTAAGCACAAAAAGAACTGAAGTTTCAAAAAATGCAATAATGGGAGTGGTTTTTTGAGCTCTTTTAAACCATTAATGGCTACTACAAAGCTAGAAAGAGCTCAAAGCCAAAGGGCTAGTACTACTAATATTTTGATTTTTTTTTGTTTGTTTGTTCATATTTACCGCTCAGCTGTTGCTATCAATAAGCTGAAGGTTCTTGGGATGACGTGGAAGTGATAAGACAAGAATGCCACTATTATGTCAGTTGCCAAACTTGAAATAGTGAAAATTGTGATTGGAGGGTGACTATTATTATGTCCCTTTTCAAATAAAATATAGGTGCTTTGGCTGTCTTAGTTTTGAAGCATGTTGTCTATATCTTAACTCAGTTTTGGACTCATTGAGTTCATGTCGTCTTTACCTTGCAAGAGGAAAGAAAATTGTCGGTTCTCTCTAGTGATTCAAGGACTCGGTGATGAATGTTAACATAGAAGGAACTTCTTTTTTTATAGGGTGATGTTCGAATCAACTTACGTTTATTGTAATTGATTCATCAGTACATGTTACTTCATATTAGCATAAATAACAAGTAACTTTGCTTGCAAAGCTAAATTGCCTCGACAGAAATATTTCAAAAGAAAATTGGATCATTTTTATTTCTTATTTGGTATTTGATAAGTTCATTGGAGCCTAAGTTGGGATTCGCATGGAAAAGCATGTTTGAGGGTAAAACGCTTTCAAATAAAAGCAATTCCATACCTAGAGCTCGAACTTAAAATATCTAGTAAAAATAAATAAATATTTATCATCCACCGTAATTATTGTTGGTAAAATAATAGATTTAAGTTTTATGCTTTCTGGTGGTGATTCTTTTTACATAATCAGGATACGTATTAAGTAACTAAGGTAATTTTATTAATAAATATTAGTTAGTAAAAATACAATAACAACATACCCAATGAAATCTCTCAACGTGAAATCTAAAAAAGGCAGAGTGTACACAAACATTATCTCTAGATTGGTTCGCAGTAAAAATGATAACTAAAATTCAATGATATAGTCTAAAAGAGCTTTCCTAGGTAGGGAGAGAGGTCATAGGTGTCTATAGTTTAGAAGCTTGATTGTGTCAACTCTATTGTGTATTGATCGTTGGACGAGTGTAGAAAAATGTGAGACGTTTGATCAGAGACAAAATTATTATTTTAAACTGTTTCCAACGGCCAATAATATATTTATAACTTGAGCAATACGTTTATAAAAAATCTACATGAAGAAAGGAGATATAAGCGATTTCTCAAATCTTGATTGATTTTTATTCTTAAACACTCGATTTTTCTAACTTAATTTCTCTATAGTGATTGATATTGACAACCTACTGATACGTACAAAACTTTGTATTTTTTAAATTATTTTTTAGATGAAGTGAAATGGACACGAGCTGTAATGTGTAATAATAAAGATGATAGAAAATACGTAGTAGAAGCCATGTGTAAACCAGCATTAAGTATTTAATCCATAGGCTATTGTCAGTATTTGGTTGGCTAGAATAGGTGATAATAAAGTGAAAGAAATAATCTCTTTGATTATTTTCATTATTTGAAAGACTATATATACAAGTTACATATTTCCATAATAGAAGAATTTTATTCTTATTCTATTTCTAAATTTTTATTCTATCATAATTCTAACTATATAATTATGGTAAGTGTATAACACTAATTAAGGTAACATTTACACTACAATATTACATCAATATACACTCCTAATATATTACAACCAACACTGCCCGTGATGGACTTCAGCTACTGTCGAGGCCCACTGCCTTGCATGTCCACCCATCGCTTGACCCATCGCCGAGGCCCACCGCTGAGGCCCTCACGCTGATCCCATCGCTTTGCTCGTGATATACACTGCTGTATATTGTGTGTATATCACAAGTATATTACTCTGTTTAACACACCCCCGCAGTCATAGTGGACGATTTTTGAACGCTGAGACTGTCCCTAAAATCTTCAAAGAGAACCGCTGGTAGACCCTTTGTAAAGATGTCTGCAATTTGATAACGAGACGGGACATGGCATACGCGAACGTGACCCTTTGCAACCTTTTCACGGACAAAGTGAATGTACATTTCGATATGCTTGGTGCGTTGGTGTTTAACTGGGTTACCGAAAGGTAGATGGCACTAATGTTATCGCAATATACCAAGGTTGCCTTCTGAATGAGACAATGAAGCTCCAAAAGCAAATTACGTAGCCAACATGATTCGGAGAGCACATTTGCTACCCCTCGATATTCTGCCTCTGCACTTGAGCGTGATAGAGTTGTCTGACGCTTCGCCGACCAGGAGACCAAGTTGTTGCCAAGGAACATCTGATGGCAGTCGACCGTGCGGTGTGGGGACATCCACCCCAATCAGCATCCGTGTAAGAGACAGGTGTGGATGTAGATGAAGGATACAAGTGCAACCCATAGTCCAGTGTCCCCTGAATATACCGAATGATGCGTTTGATTGCATTCATGTGCTCAACTCTGGGATCATGCATGAATAAACACATCTGCTGAACCGCATACGTAATATCCGATTTGGTAAAGGTAAGATACTGGAGGGCCCCTGCAAGCTGCGATAGCGGTCGGGTCCTCAGATGGTGCACTCTTTGAGACACTCAGCTTGGGGTTTGCATCAACTGGCGTGGAAGTGGACTTACAGGATGAAATCCCAACCCTCTCTATGATCTCAGCAGCATACTTTCGTTGAGACAAAAACAAGCCACCTGAATAACGCTTGACGGCAATCCCCAAAAAATAACTCAAAGGCCCTAAGTCTTTCATAGCAAACTCAAAACTGAGCATGGTCATGATAGACTGGCGCAAGGCATCGGAAGAGGCAGTCAAGATGATATTATCCACATACAACAGAATGTAGGCCAAGGACGAACCACTGCGGTAGATAAACAAGGAATTGTCTGACCTGCTGTGAGTGAACCCAATAGTTGAAACAAAGTCAGCAAACCTCGTGTACCAGGCCCTTGGAGACTGCTTAAGCCCATATAAGGACTTCTTCAACAAACATACATAATGAGGATGGTTTGGATCCCTGAAACCCAACGGCTGATGCATATAGACTGTTTCCTTGAGATCACCATGTAGGAAAGCATTCTTGACATCTAACTGATGAATAGGCCAAGTCTTCGAAAGAGCCAAGCTAAGCACAGTGCGAATAGTAGCCAGCTTGACCACCGGACTAAACGTCTCCCCACAATCTATCCCAACCTGCTGAGTCTTACCATCACCCACAAGCCTTGCCTTATGTCAAGTAAATGAACCATCTGAATTTTCCTTATGAGCAAAAATCCACATAGACCTGATAACATTAATACCATATGGACGGGGCACCAACTCCCACGTCTTATTATCAATAAGAGCATTATATTCATCAGTCATAGCAATTTTCCAATTAGGGTCATTTAATGCGGACACAGGATTGCGGGGCAAGGGGGATTTAAAGACATCAGAATGTAAATTAAAATGTCTTTTAGATGTAAAAATACCCCGCTGACTACGAGTGACCGGTCTATGACTCGAGGAAGAATTGAGGGAATTTTGGAAATTTTACGGGCTCGGACGAATGGCCAAGAGCGGTGGGCTCTGGCTGCCCAAATCGAAAAACGACTCATCAAGCTGGACCGGTTCGAGGTGGGTTGGGTGATCCGATCCACTTTGGAACTGTTGGCGGTACTGTGGGTCCAGCGGGCAATGGGCCCGCTGGAGGATTTTGGGTGTGGGAGATATTCAAAAAATTCCGAATAATATACAGGGATATTTGGTCATCCAAAAAATTATACGACTTAGGCTCGGGAGTATGAACTTTCGTAAAAGGGAATTGAGTTTCATCAAAAATGACATGGCAATTAATTATGATTTTCTTGGAGGATAAATCAAAACACTTATAACCACGATGATTCGACGGATAACCCAAAAATACACACGGGGTAGACCGAGCTTGAAGTTTGTTAATTGTGGTGGATGGGAATAACGGATAACACAAGCACCAAAAAATCCGAAGATGAAAATAAGAAGGGTTCTTATTATATAGGATTTTGAGGGGGGAAGAATATGTCAGACCTTTAGAAGGAATTATGTTAAGAAGATATGTGGCCATTTGTAGAGCATGATGCCAAAAATATGGAGGTATGGAGGCATGAATTAAGAGAGTTCGGACAATGTTATTTATGGAACGAATTTTGCGTTCGGCTTTCCCATTTTGTGAAGATGTATGAGGACACGAAAAATGAAAATTTATCCCATTATTAGCACAGAATTCCCGAAACTCCCTATTGTCATACTATTTCCCATTATCACATTGAATATTTTTTATTTCTCTTTCAAATTGAGTACGAATGAACGCTCTAAATTTGATGAAGACGAAAAACACTTGTGATTTATTCGCAATTGGAAACGTCCACAAAAATCTAGAATAATCATCTAAAAAGAGAACATAATATTGATGACCCAATGAACTAAGAACATGAGACGTCCATAAGTCGCTATGAATAATATCAAATGACATTGAAGTATGAGAATTGGAGTCTACAAATGGCAACTTAACAATTTTCCCTAATGAACAAGACTGACAAAGTGGAGTACGACTCGTACCCTTACAGGAAATAAAACTATTTTTATCTAAAACTGATAAAATAGAAGATCCCGGATGACACAGACGAGCATGCCATATGGAGGGAGAGATGGCTGCAAAAGATGATGAGAAGGCTTGACTCGATGGACTGAAACCAGGCATGATAGGATACAGATCCCCCCTACTATCACACCTCATGAGATGACTCCCCGTCTTGAAATCCTTCACAGAGAAACCAAAAGGATCAAATTCAACGGAAACAGAATTGTCAGTAGTGAATTTTCGGACAGACACTAAATTTTTAATCAATTTAGGAGCATGTAAAGTATTTTTCAAGAGAAGGGGTGGATTGGGGGGAGACAACGTTTTCTGACCATAACCTTGAATTGGAATAGAGTTGCCATTACCAACAATTATACCCCGAGGGGTGCTCAAATTGGAATAAGAGGAGAGAGTACCTGATTCAGAAGTCATGTGAGTAGTGGCCCCGGTGTCCATATACCAATTTGGGTCCGGTTGAGTCAATCCCAACGTGTGCATCGCGGCCTCGATATGGGTCTGAGTGGGGCCTGCTGCATGATAGGCTTACGAAGGTCGGGGCCCAAGAACTCCTATCCGTGATGGAGCTGGGCCATAGCTGCTGCGGAGCCGCTTTGTTGGCCATTGGATAGTGGCCGCCACCGCTGGGTGTTGGGCAACTGAGCGTTGGACCATGGCCGCTGGAATTTGCTGCCTGAGTAGAAGGGCTGCTGGCCCACGGTCCACTGCCCCAGCCCCACTGCCATGGGCCCTACTGCTTGGACCAGGGGGTGGTGGGCCATTATTCCTTGGATGGGGCCCACCGCCTGCTTGCTGACCACCGGAACCGCCACCGGAATCGCCGCGTTTGGCCCCGCGGTATTCTTGCGATTATTCTTGCCGCCACCATGATTATGGTTTTGGCCCGAATTATTAACAAAACCCGAAGAACTAGGAGAGGACGCCACCATGATGACAGGGCTTGCTCCGGTAGCCGCCTTTTTAGCCAAACCGGCTTCTTCCAAAGTAAGCATGGAGCGGGCTTGATAAAAGTCGAGAAGAGGGTTGCTTTGGCGAAGGAGAGTTCCAACACCATTATAGGCCTCCGAAAGACCGGCAACCAACTGTAGAACGAGACGATTATTAGTTATCGGCGCGCCAACATTACGGAGTTGATTTGCCAACTCCTTGAGTTTCTTGCAATATGCAGAAACGTTTGGAAATTCGTCCATTCGAACTAGAGAGAATTCCTGCTCGAGTGTGACGACACGTGAATGTTGGTAGTCTTGGAATATGTCACGCAATCTATTCCATGCAGCCATAGTCGTGGTATCCGGCTCAATAATCATCTGTAGAAAGTCCACCGAAATAGTGGCGTAGATCCACCGGAGAACGGTAGCATCAAGAGTAATCCATAACTCAGGATCCTCCGCATGAAGGGGTCTAGCGGGAGGAATGATGTGATGAAGAACTTGATAAGAGATAGCGTGAATTTTAAACAACTCCGCCCACGTCGCATATTGTACGTTTTCCATCTCAAGGACAATAGGGATACATCTCTTGATATTGGAAACCATGAGGGCAGGGTGATAATTGTTCTTAGACATATTGAAAGAACAAAGAAGGAAGAGAAATTTAAGAGAGGTGTTTTTGAGAGCGGAAGACGAATTTTGAAAGAGAAACCCGAGGGGGGTGGGGTGTCTCGGCCGAAATCAAAGAGATGACAAAAGTTGAGAGAAAAACTTTTGTTTAGACCTAGTCTCTTGATACCATGAAAGAAATAATCCCCTTGATTATTTTCATTAATTGAAAGGCTATATATACAAGTTACATATTTCCATAATAGGAGAATCCTATTCCTATTCTATTTCTAAATCCTTATTCTACCAGAATTCTAACTATACAATTATGGTAAGTGTATAACACTAATTAAGGTAATCTTTACACTACAATATTACATCAATATACACTCCTAATATATTACAACCAACACTGCCCGTGATGGGCTTCAGCTATTGCCGAGGCCCACTGCCTTGCCTGTCCACCCATCGCTTCACCCATCGCCGAGGCCTTCGCCATCGCCGAGGCCCCGCTTGATCCATCGCTTTGCTGTGATATACACTGTTGTATATTGGGTGTATATCACAGATATATTACTCTGTTTAACATAAAGTTTAACAAGAAAAAAATGTGTTATTATTAGTGGAAGAAAGCACAAAATTCAAAGGGTTTATTGGAAGTGTTAATTAGAGAAAGAAAGGTCAGAAAGCTAATGAAAGTGAGGTTTATTCACCAACAAAAAAATTGTGGTAGATTGATAAATACATTTATCATACGTTTTGAGTTTAAACTTTGAGTACGAAGTCGTTTTTGTTAGGGAGTATTTTATCTTTAAAATGAGATTTTTCAATGTAAATCTAAAATTTAGTCAGGTCCTAATACGGACATCAGATACTAAATGAAAAAAAAAGTGATGTTTATTCTATCAATATCCACTATGGACTTTTACAGCTTCAAAAGAAATTAAACTAATCAGATTTCTCTAAGTTTGAGAATTGGGTCCTAATGGTTGTAATCTATACTAGTACTGCTTATTTGTTTTTTGACATCCTTGAGGAACAAGATAAGATTGTCACTTTGGAGTTGTTGATGATGATGCGTAACCAAACAAAAGGTCTTGACTTCATCATCTTGTCTTTGTTACCATTGTACTTCTCATTTTCTGGGGCTCTTTTTTTGTTCTCTTTATTCTGAATGATTCGAATTCAAGTCAAATATCTCACTTCCGAATAAATTATTCATATCAATGACGATTTTATTTTAAGGCTCGAATCCAAAATTTTTATTAAGGATCAGCACAACCACCTTTCTTATGTTGATTTTAAGGGATTTTACAATTTTTTTCTAAAAACGTTAGTCGATACATTATCTCCAACTTTTCATTCGCATTTGGTGTTGATCAGGAGAGAGGTCCTGAACATATTTTATATGTTATAGATTGTAAGTTGTTATAGTACAACTTACAATATGATTTTCACTCACTCAAGAGTTAACGAGTATGCAGTTCGTAAATGATATGAACTCCGCATAGGCACATAGCTTCTTCTTTCTTTAATGATCGACTAATTTTACTAAATATTTACTCTCCCTCTA
The DNA here is from genome assembly GCA_029783415.1 of Anisodus acutangulus. Lineage (NCBI taxonomy): Eukaryota > Viridiplantae > Streptophyta > Magnoliopsida > Solanales > Solanaceae > Anisodus > Anisodus acutangulus. Next base: position 50,675,979 of record CM056495.1, on the reverse strand, counting down.
ACACATGTATGAAGTAACTCTATTCTTTAATATTTTGATAGATGAGAAAAAATCACCTAATATTTTTGCTAAACGCAACATAATCAATTTCTAATGGTTTATCCAAGCTAAAAATCCATTGAAACTTGGATTTTCATCTTCTCCCCTTAAGAATTAAGATTTCAGCTAAAATCATAAGCTCCAAGTATCTATCCTAAGGTAAAGAAGTTTACTTTTTTCTGGAAAAATAATTAAAATAGTTTATCCTCTCGTACTTTTCCAATGCAAGAAACTGCCTTTTAGAGATCAGGTAAACCTGAAGTTACAAAAGTTTTTAATTTGTTATATTAGAGCCTGTTAAAAGTTTCACAGATTCGAAACAGTAAACTTTACAATTTCTGTCCTGGAAATCTCCTATTGGAAAGAAGGGGGGAAGCTCACTTTTTGCTCTCTTTCCAAGATCCTCATCTTTCCCCGAATCTCTTTTTATCATGTTGAGTTTTGCAACAATTTTTGTGTTTATCAAAATCATGGTATATTTCATCGAGCACCTGCTACCTCATATCAACATATTATCGAATAACTTTACCCACCAAGGCAGATGGAGAAAATAATCACCTAATTTTCACTTCATTGACAACTAGACCATACGTTTGTAATTTTATAACCAAAATCCATCACAAAAATCCTCCTTTTGTTTTATTTCTCATTCGGGTAAAGTTTAAACTTTAACAAAGGGAACAACAAGATTAGGGGACTAGCCACGGTGACAATAACATTTAACTTGTCTTCTATAAGTAATCTGGACTTTTCCCTAGTGAAAAAGTATAGGTAAAGATGTGCTTTTTCGAGATAAAGATTGGATTCTAAGAGGTGTGTGTGTACACATAAAGGAGATGAATAGTGATTCAGACTCCAGAACACAAGAAAGATCATGTGGAACATTTTGTATTTCAAGGCAACAACAGCCCATGATAAGTCATTTCACCAAACCTCTGACCCCCCCACCCCCCACCCCACACACACACAAACAGAATGTCCAGAAATGAAGAAGAAAATGAGAATTTGAAGCTTCACGTAAATGCTACTCCTAATAATTGTCAATGATTTGACAAGAACTATAACCTAAGAAAGTGGGGATTCTAATCCCCAACCCCAAGGGATGGCTAAATGGTTGAGGCATGAAAGTAACAAAAGCTGGGTTGAAAAATGTGAGACTTTCCGACATGAATCCGAATTTAGTCGGGCCCCAATGCGGGTACCGAAACCGGTTTGAAAACGAAAAAAGCAAATTCCACCTGCTCTAATATGGTGAACAAGATTACCTTGGCGCTCGTGGGCTTGGACAGTCGGTCCGGTTGAATGAGTGCAAGTTGGTCAGGACACCAGTATTAGTAAACGGGAATAATAGAGATTTCTAAAGCAATAACGTACTGAAAGGGTATTTATGATGCTAGAGCAAGAAAGTTTTATGGACAAAGATAAAGTAGAGCCGCAGGTTTTAGGCTCAGGGAATGGAAGCAAAATGATTCTGAGACCATTTCCAAAATCAATGGTAAACTACAACTATAATCAAACAGCAGCTAATAACATCACGCTTACTAGAAAAATGATACAACATAGAACTATGTTAATCATAAATCAATAGCAGAAAAGACCACATGCCTTCTCAAGAACATGTATCATCATATCGAAGAACACCATTGTATCACTGGGCGGCAGAATATTTACCATCGAACAATATGTGGTACATGTACTTTTCACTATTGAATCACACATTACCCCATCATTAAGTTCTAATGAACCACCAACAAATTCAGAAAAAGATTTTAAGAAGTAGAAGACTTGCAAAACCATCTTCAACGAAAATCATCATAAGATCTCTTAGCCTGTGTCATATATGATTCCTAGAGAACTCAATTGTACATTTTCAATATCCTACGATATTTGACATGATGCATGAACCATTTTATCCATCCAATGATGTTAGTAAAACGTTAACGACTTTTAAGATAATTCTATGGATTCATTCATATTGAGTTGAACTACCCAAGCCTTCATACTGGCGGAACATACCTATGTCCTACATGTGCTAAAAGGCAACTCCCTAAGAGGTAGCTGGGAGCTGATGCTCAATTGCCTAAGGCAAAAGGTAGAAGCAGAGGTACAAAAGAGGTAAAGCATACAACCTTCGAGTATGAGGTATATGGTCTTATGTGTTAGGTGTTGGTACATAATACAACAAGGAGATAATTGCAATTGGAAACATAGTCAATAAGGTCTATATTAGTGCCGCCATACAAGTGTACATGTTCGGGAAACAGAGAAATTTTGTGGTGAAGTTTCTAAATAAACAATACAGAGAAATAACCTATTACCTTTCAATTTCTATATTTTTTTCTCATTTCTCAAGCTAATTGTACTCAATCTTCATATCGTTATGGAGTCCTTTACAATCAACAGAAAGAAAATATATGCTCAAACATTTGCCGTTGCCTTTCAAATCACCACCATACAGATCCTTCTCCATACATGCAAAACACTTTAAACTTTACCGTAAACATATGAGACAATCAGTATCTAATTGGACCACAATATCACTAGATAACTAATTCTATACTTGGACAGAAGTTTCTATCACATATCAGATATCGCTGAAGTTAAGGCATATCAAGCTTGCAATGACTCTAACTGAGAAATGTCTAAAAATACTACATGCATTCAGTGCACAGAAACTTCCTTCTTCAGAATCAAAGGTACAACGAGAAAGAACTAAACACAGGTACAAAGAGAAAGAACTAAACAAACTGTTCAGGTATCCTATTCTAGGCCATAAATAAGCATCTAGTTTTCAGCTTCTGCTTCACTTATCTGCAACTTCAGATAATAGGCACGGGGCACCATAGTTACTACTCCCGCTGTCCCAATTTATGTGATACACTTTTCTTTTTAGTTTGTCTCAAAAAGAATGATACATTTCTATATTTATAAATAATTTAACTTGAAACTTCCCCTTTTACCTTAATGAAATGATTTACAGCCACAAGTTTCAAAAATCTTCCTTTCTTTCTTAAACTTCGTGCCTAGTCAAACTATATCCCATAAATTGGGACGGAGGGAGATACAACATATGTCAAGAAGCCCCAAATTTCTTGGTTCTTACAGAATACACTCTCTCAAAGACTGCAGATAAAACAGTGAAAACCTTATGGCAGATCACACATCCAATGCACACAGAAACGTCCACTTCTACTATTTGACTCATCTAAACGTTATTCGTGGAAAACCTCAAAACCATAATACTCTAACCCAAAGAAAAATTACAAATTTAACAATTCATGCAGCAAATCCAGTATTCTAGTACTTTTTCTGTTGACGCTAAAACATTATTGAATGAAATGGGTCCAACTAGAGTGGAACGTACACATCGACCCCAACTAGTTTACAGTTGAAGTGTAGATGATATATACCTAGACCATTGCGGCTGAAATAGCTTTCTTGCAAAAACAAAAACAACTTTTACCAGCAAGCCTTGCACAACCAACTTCCATTCAGATCCTCGAGGAACTTCACTTTCGATAAATTAATTTTTTTTATAACTGTGGTGTCCGGGCCAGCTAGTGCACACCTCGACTAATTACACGGCATGCCTACCACCTCCCACCATCAACAGGTCTCAGGTAAGTCTGTCCACCAAGGCTAAGACAGATAAGACAGATGAGAAGAAATCATCTAGTGTTTTTTTTCGATTAATTACTATACTTTTTTTTGAAACTGGTAAATATTATTAATTACTATATTGCTTAGCTCCACTATTCCAAGTTCAATAACCACATCACCACCAAGCTAAACACAGAGAACAGTAAAAGTGAAGAGAATTCCAGGTTCAATTGATTTACTATTCTATATAACACTGAAGAATATACAATTACAACACACATGATTAACTTCAGCAATTCCAAACATGATAAGCTAAGAATACATAAGAAAACTTACAAAATTAGCCGCCTTCACTTCGAATTTACCTGTTTCCCTATACAATTTATTTTCCGATTAGCCACTTCTAGGGTTCTAACTTGCTGTTCTCAGTATCGGCACTTGAGGTAACATTCTAAAATTTCCATAACGCAATAGAACAGTAAAATTGAAGATATTCCAATTTACTTGTCTTACTTCCTTTTCCAGTCCGTTTCAAAAAGCCTAACTCTTTCCTTTTTTCGGCAACTCTTTAATTCCAACTGTCCATATGACATGTTTAAGTCCACAATATTAAAGGGCATTTTAATACATTTATAGATCATAAGATTCAAAAGTATTATTTACTAAGAAACTCCGTGTCAAGTCAAAACCGGACAAATGATTTGAAACGGAGTATATCACACTAAAGAATATACAATTACAACACATATGATTACATGAAGCAACAATCCAAACATAAAACCCTAAGAATCCATCAAAAATACAAATTTACCCTTTATTACTTCAAATTTACCTGTTTCCCTATACACAATTTATTTTTAGGGTTCTAACTTGCTGTTCTCTGTAACGGCGTTTGAGATAACATTCGAGAATTTCCATAACGGAGACGAACCTCTTCATCTCCTCTAATTGTCGGCTCAGCTCGGCTTCTCGAGCCCTAGCTCGCTCCAGCCGCGCCTCCGTCTCGGCTAACCGGTACCGGAGGTTTTCGACTACCACGGCGTTCTCGTTCGCCGCCGGTGAAGTTCGGGTCCGGTTCCGGGTCGGGTCGGTTAAGTCGTCTTTTGACGGTAATCGTTGACCGTAGCACATTTTTTTCAGGGGAAATTTGGAGTAGTTTGTGTTAATGTTTTGGTTACGTTTTTGGATAGAGGTTGAGGTGATTAAAGGAGAATCAACGGTGATTATCTCTTGCTTAATTTAGACCGTTTGATCTTTAGCAAATGATCGAAAAATGATTCTGTACCCGTAGAAATTAAAGAAATCACTAAGTACTGTATTTAACTATTTACTTTTATTTAATTTCCTAGGATTTAATCATATAATCTTGAAGGACAGTCCGATGCAGTAAACTTCCGTTATGTGTGGAGTTAAAAAAAAGCCGGATCATAAAATTCTAAATCACATAACCTTGGAGATTTGTGAAAAAACTAATTTGTATAACAATTGTTAAATCACACTCTCAATAAGGATACAAAGACTTAATCGCCCTCATATTTACATTATCAGCTTGTTTGGATGGTTATTGTATAATGTATTGTATTGATAAATTATATAGTTTGGATTATCGCTTCATGTGGTCCCATAATATCACAGACCAACGATCTGAAGAATAAATTTATAATGTTACAAATAAAATCTAGGTTGAGAGTAGAAATTATTTTTAAAAATAAGACAAAGAATAAAATGTAATTATTAAATAATAAGTAAAGGAAGGTGATTAAAAAATGTAATAATATGATGACATCAAATTAATAGCTTACATATGAAGATACTTTTCAACGTTACATAACAATGATTTTGACAATATTTTAAAATATATTTTTTTTATCATATTGATATCAGAAATTGTAACTTATAGTACTTTTCGTATAATTTTTAATATCTAAATTTTAATTTTATAATATTGAATTAATTTAATTTAACTTTAAAAATTAGACAAATTAACTCTCAAAGAAGCAAAACGTGATGATTATTTTGAAACTATTTAAATACTGGCTCTTCGAAAGCTCTCATTTTTTTCTGAACTAAGTTTTTTAACAGTAAGACATTATTTCAAGGAGCCAACCAAGAAAGCAACAAGCAATTTCCACAAAGTGTGTGCATCTTCTAAGAAGGTTCATTGAAACTAGGAGTGGTCAGTGGGCCGGGTTTGGGCGGGGCAGGTCCCGGCGTGACGGGACTCGATGGGACTGGGGAGGGCGAGACCGGTCCTCCGGCGGACTGGCGGGATCCGCCGATGTCCCGACCCGTTCCCGGTCCCGTCGGAAAAGGGGACCGATTTCGGCGGGGCGGGGTGGGGTCGGGTGGGGATGGTGTTTTTCATTTTTTTTGGCACTTAATTTAAAAAATAACATATATAAGCACTTCAATAATTTAACAAGATAGTGTAATAAAAACATCTCAATACTGTTTTTGTGCCTCTTATATTATTTAATAGAAATATGATTTTTTGTAATACAATTTCAAAATTGCAACTTTGTGGTGTTGAAAGTAGCAAATTACATAGTAAAATTGCAATTAAAAAAATCACATATTTATAAACACCATTTCTAAATTCTTCACGATGTCTTGTGGTTCTTCGATTGGAATTGGAATTTGTTGGTCAAATTGTTCGACGTCGCTTCCACCTCAGTCGGACAAGATTTTGTTGTAGTTTTCGTCGTCTTCTTCGTTGATCTTCGGTTGACCGCACCTTCTACGCTCCGCTCGTATCCAATCTCTGAATAAAACTGCAATCTCCAAGCTGTCTCCCGCTAATGAGTGTTTGTGCTCTCCTATTTGAAATCTTCCGGCAGAAAAAAGCGCTTTCAGACGCTGTTGATGACGCTTGAATGTTCAACACATCTCGGGCCATCTTTGCTAGTGTCAGAAATGTCTTCTCATTGTCCCTCCAGTATTTAAGCAAGTCTTCACGTCCTTCTTCGTTGAGAACTGCTTGGTACGGTACAACACCCTGCAAAACCAAAATATCAAACTCGCTAACTTGGTTAGTAGTGGTACCACTAAACATTCTATTTCTAAGACTTTCAATACTAGCCGCAGAAACAACATGTTTTTTATAAGGTTGTATTATAGAAGAAGAAGAAGAAGATGGTATAGAAGCCGATTGGTTGCTAGCGCTTTCTTGTTGGTAATGTGTATATACTATTTTGCATTCATCGTGTATGCTAGACAAAACTTATTCTTTAGTTGGTTTCTTAAGTGGTTGTTCATTTGAATTTTTTGGAGTTGAAGGTGGAACTACTGCTATACAATCATAAATAGTTTCAATAAGTGTTTTACAACCGTCTATTTTAATAGTCAGATTTAATACAGCACCAACAATATAAATTGTGGGAATAGAAAAAAAAATTAATTTGATAAATATTTTTTTAATAGGTGACGTATAAGATGGTTTTTCCATATATTCATTAAGTAACAAAAATATCAGAGCTATATAAAATAACATAATTGAAATAGTAGGATAATATATACCAGAAAAGTTTTTAGTTGCTTGAAAAAATTTCTCTACAAATACAATAAGTTCTGAAATTTTTTCTCAATCATTATCTATAAGCATATCAGTTGGATTTCGATTATGGACGTTAAAAAATAAAGTTATAGGTCTTCTATAATCGTAAACAACAAGTAGTTGTTCATATAAAGAATTCCACCTAGTCGCTACTTCTTCAGGAATTTCTCTATAAGGTAGTCCACAACCGTGACAAATTTTTTTATATTCTTTTTTTCTTTGTATTATATTACTTTTAAAAATAAAGTTAATAGCAAATTGTACTTTATTAATAATGTCTTCAAAAAGTGATAGATCATCATTTACAACTAAGTTATAAATATAGCATGCACATTTTATATGAAATGATTAGGAAAATATGGAGTTAATAGATTTTTTAAAAGTCCCAGAGTATAATTATAAGAAGAAGCATTATCTAACGTAACAGTCATTATTCTATCAGTTATACCATAATAATCGCAAACTTGATGAATATTTTTTGCAATAAAATTTCCGGTGCGTCTATCATCAATATATCTATGTACTAAAATACGTTTTTGCATAGACCAATTATGATCTATCCAGTGACATGTTACATTTAAATAATCATGATTGTTAGTACTACAACCTATATCAGAAGTGATAGATACTTTGCCAGGAAAATGATATAATGCATAACGCAAATATTATTGATATTCGTGTGTGAATTTAAAAACGTCTTTCCTAACAGTTGATCTAGAAAAACCGTTAAAAGCAATATTATACATATATTTTATATAGTGAATAAAACCAGGGGATGAAGGAAATGAAAAAGATATACCATCCACCGCAACTAATTTTGCTATTGCTTCCCTATTTCTATATTTATCGTATTTAGGACCTACAATTCCCCCCGGCGCCGGGTTAATCTAACTACTTGATTCTCTTGGTCCCTATAAAAAAAATTCCATGCAGCAGATTTTAATTTTAGTTGTGTAGTGCCTCGTCTCATACTAGGGGGAATATGAGGCGTTCCAGTTTCAATGTCATCTAGATTATCTTCTAAATTAAAGTCTAGTTGAGTTGCATAATATATTTCATCGTCTAATGGTATATCATTAAAAAATCAAGTTTCATCTATATGAGTGTAATCAATCAAATCATCATGTTTAGGAATAAGATGACTAGAAGAAGTATCTCTGCCTTGTTACCCCTACTAGAAGAAGCACCATTACCCTTAAACATACCTCTTAATCCTTTCATTTTAATTATGCTAATAAATAATTAAAGATAATAAAATTAAGTGCTATAATTAAAATAAAGTAACAATAATAATTTAAAGAAGGAACAAAGGTACCAAACGTCGACGTGTAATCGAGGTTGAAAATTAAAACTTTGCTCGATGGATGATCCTCAAGCTAATTGTCAACTCCAGTCCCAATTTTTGAGCTTTGATACGATTATTCAAATGATCAAATAAAATAAAATATTTAATAGGCAATGTAATTGTAGACTTGTAGAGAGATAGATTGAGTTGAGAGATTATTGTAGGAAGATTTGTGAGATTAAAATGAAGAAAAATGAGGTATTTATAGTTGGAAATTGGGTTAAAGTGTAAATATAGTAACTTAGGGGTTAAAATAAATATTAAGAGAGTAGGGGGGCCAAAAATGGCCGTTGCACAACGGCCAAAATATAAGTGGTCGTCGTGCAACGGTCATTTTTGCAAAGAGGGGTCGGGACGGGGTCGGGTTGGGGCGGGGCGGGTCTGGGGTAGTACGGGCCTGGGCGGGACGAGCCCAGGTCCTGTCCCCGTTTTGAGTCCCGACACAGTTTTTTTTTAGGGGGATCGGGGTGGGATCGTGGCGGGGTTGGGTCGGGACCGGGCTGATCCGGCCCACTGACCAGCCTTAATTGAAACTACTCCATAACTTCTATTGACTTAAATTCTTAGTCTTTTTCCAAGTAATGACATTTTGTCAATTTACATACTTTACCTCTATATATAAAAAGATAACACACATTCACACAAAACCTACACAACAAACCTCACTTTAGTCTTCAAATTAAAGTCTTCTTTCCCTCTTCTTATAAGCTCATTTCACATTCATGTATAAAAAATTAATTAGTAGTAAAAGAAGAACTTCTACTACTCAAATGACAGACTCTACACCATTAACATTACTTTGTGTTCAAACCTTCTTGATCATATTCAACACTGTTAGCGTAATATATCGAGCATATACTAACAACCACAACTCTTTCTTAGCTTTCATCTTATTCGTGTACTTCAGTTATTTCTTGGTTATATACTTGTCGAAGCCTTCCATCGAAAAAAGTTTTATTGGAGAAGAATTTGTTGGGATTTGCTATATGGTTCTTGATTTCTTCCATTATTTTTGGGTTTGTTTATCAGTTTTTCCACTTTTTGGATTTTTGGCTGGTCTTCCTATTTATATAATAGCCATAGCTAGCAGTGGAGTTATGTTTTATGACTATGTTATTTGTGATTACCAAGATGAAGATGATGGTCATAATTGGATGTGCTTTGGTAGCAATGATCATATGAAGAGGAGTTATTGTGAAGAAAAATGGGAGGTCATTTGGGAAAAAGTTTGAGTTTCTACAAAGTTACAAAAATGTATACAGAGTATTAAAGTACCTATCCCGGAGTTATTGTATGCAACATTCTAATTTCCAATAATAATATTAGGAAGGCAATTATATATAACAATGTTGTTAGAATATGATGTAAATCATATTATTATTATGTATTAATGTAGTATCATTTTATATATGGTAGGTAGTAAAATGTTAATTAGAAATATTATGTTAATTAGGTAGAAGATTATTAGGGATTGATTAGGAAGATTAGGCATGATTGACTCTTCCTAATTACATGTATATGATGTATATATTGTGCCCTTTAAGGATGAATACATTGAGAAAAATACTTTCAAAGTTTTACATGGTATCAAGAGCTTAAGGAAAGATTCAAAATTAGTTTATTTTCTTTCAAATTTTTGGTCATCTTCCTCCCTAGAACCCTAGTTGGCCGAAAATTTCTTCATTTTTTCTCTCTTACTCCATTATTGATTATCCTTCATCACAACCAATTATGTCTGAAACCAAATCATAATTTCACCCTGCACTTGTTGTCTCAAACATCAAAATACATGTTTCCATCAAACTAGAAATGGAAATCATTCATTATGCGACTTGGGCGGAATTATTCAAAATATGTTGCCGTGCTCACAAAGTTCTCCATCATATAATTCCTCCAAAAGATGGTAAAGGGAAAGACATAACAAATGATGCAGACAAGGAATTGTGGGATACACTTGATGCCACAGTCCTTGGTTGGATTTATGCAATAATCTCCACTGACTTGTTGCATACGATAATGGAACCGGATTCAACAACCATGGCGGCGTGGGAACGCTTGCGAGATATTTTTCAAGATAACCAAACTCTCGCGTTGTACATTGAAACATGGGTTCTCAACCATTGACATGGCAGACTTCCCTAATGTTTCTACATATTGTCAACGACTCAAAGTGTTGGTCGATCAATTAAGAAACGTTGGTTCACCGGTTACTAATAATCGGTTAGTCTTGCAATTGGTCGCCGGTCTCACCGACGCGTATAACGGTGTGGGAACTCTAATCCGTCAAAGTAATCCTCTACCGTAATTTTATCAAGTAAGGTCCATGTTTGTACTTGAAGAGTCGGGCTTGGTGAAAAAATCCTCAACTACTTCAATGCCATGTTTTCCACTCCTTCGAATGATGGTAATTTATTTTACCCTTCTCAACAAAATAAGGGACAAAAAGGACGTCATAACAATAAAAATAAGGGTGGAAATCGCGAAAATAATAAAGGTGTAGGCCACCGAAATTCCGGCGGCGGCGGTAATGGCGAGAACACCAACTCCGGTGGTGGACAGTAGCAGCAGCCCGGCGGCAGGGGTGGCGGACAGTGGCAGCAACCCAACGGCTGGCAGTGGCCTTCAGCTATACCACCCAGTCCAGGCCCAATAGGTAATTGGGCCAGGCAGCCCCAAAGGCCCACTGGCCAGCCACAACAAAACAGTAGTTACTTTGCACCAATTTGGCAGTAGCAACAACAATTCCAGCAGACCCATTTTGCTGGGTCTGTTAACACGGGCAGTAGCAGTGGACCTCAGGCGACCCAATGGCATGAGGCCCATTCAACAGGGGCCCACCCCACAGAAATTGAGTCTGCCATGCACACTCTTGGACTTAATCCACCGGATTCAAATTTGTATATGGACTCCGAAGCGACGTCCCATATGACGTCCTCCCAAGATAATCTCTCGTCCTATTTTAATTTGAGCAATGATAATGAAATAATTGTCGGAAATGGTCATTCAATTCCAATAAAAGGTTATGGTTCTAGCAAATTGTCACCACCAAACCCACCCCCAATTTTAAAGAATGTCCTTCATGCTCCCAAATTAATCAAAAACTTGGTTTTTGTTAGAAAGTTTACAACTGATAATTGGGTATCTGTCCGGTTTGACCCCTTTGGCTTTTCCGTACATGATTTTCAGACGGAGAAGTTTCTCATGAGATGTGATAGCAAGGGGGAGCTCTATCCAATAAACTCGTCAACATAACAATCCAAGGTTCCTTCTGTTTTTGCAGCCTTGGCACCAATGTTTGGGACATCCGGGAGAGGCTGTTTTGGCTTCTCTTAAACAAAATAATTTTATTTCTTGTACCCAAACACAGACTCTAAATAAGTGTCATTCTTGCACACTTGGTAAACATGTTAAGTTGTCATTTATTTCCTCTACTTCATGCACTCTTTTGCCATTTGATATTTTACATTGTGATATTTGGACATCACCTGTTTTGAGTTCTTCTGGTCATAGATATTATTTGATTATACTTGATGACTACTCTAATTATTTGTGGACATTCCCTTTGTAGAAAAAATCACAAGTGTTTTCCACTTTTCTCACTTTTAGAGCATTCATCCGAACTCAATTTGAACGTGATATCAAAAATATTCAATGTGACAATAGGGGGGAGTTTGACAATAAACAGTTTTAGAATTTTTTTCAAAACAAATGGTCTTCAGTTTCGTCTGTCTTGTCCTCATACTTCATCACAAAATGGGAAGGCGGAACGCAAAATTTGAATCATTAACAATATTATTAGAACATCTCTTTCGCATGCTTCACTTCCCCCTGTATTTTGGCATCATGCACTCCAAATGTCCACTTACCTGTTGAATGTCCTTCCTCATAAAAATCTATCATACCAAGCTCCCCTAAAAATGCTTTACTTACGAGAGCCCACATATCATCACTTAAGAGTGTTTGGTTGTCTTTGCTACCCCCTCTTTACATCCACCACAATCACAAAACTCCAAGCCCGGTCTACTCCATATTTTTTCTTGGGATATCGTACTCATCATCGCGGTTACCAATGTTACGACATTTCTTCCAAAAAAATCTTTATAAGTCGTCATGTAATCTTTGATGAAATAATTTTTCCATTTGCTAAGATACATGCCACTAGGACTCATAACTATGATTTTTTGGATGATGATAAGCTTTCGTATCTAACTTTTTTTTCACAACTCGGTACATATTGCTAGTGTTGAACACCGTAATTCAGGCCCATTAGGCCAACAATTGATGGCCCAACTGATTGACATTTCAATGCAGCAGCTTAGGCCTTCGGTTCCGAGGCCTAGTCCCACTACCGCACAATCTGCCCGGTCCAGCGGATTGGGCCAATCCACCACTACGGGCCCAATTCTAGCTCCAGCAATGCAGCCCACTGGACCCTCGATTTCTCACTCATCAATCAGTGGCGTCCAGTCCACTGGCCCAACAAACCGTCTGGTCACCCATAGTCAACATGGAATTGTCAAACCCAATGCCAAATATAGTCTTCACACCCAGGTCTCAAAATCATATTTGCCTCGTAATCTAGTGGTTGCTCTAAAAACCCCGAATTGGAAAATGGCCATGAATGATGAATATCATGCTCTAATCACAAATAAGACATGGGATTTAGTACCTCGTCCATCTAATGCTAATATAATTCGATCTATGTGAATTTTCATCCATAAAGAAAAATCTGATGGAACTTTTGAGCGGCATAAAACCCGTCTTGTAGGTGATGGGAAGACACATCAGGTTGGTGTAGATTGGTGGGAAACATTCAGTCCAGTGGTCAAACCTGCAACTATCAGAACAGTTCTTAACCTGTTTCTCTCAAAATGATGGCCACTTCATCAATTGGATGTCAAAAATGCCTTCCTCCATGGACACCTTAATGAGACCGTATACATGCACCAACCGTTGGGATATAGGGATCCTAAATATCCCAATCATGTGTGTTTGCTCAACAAATCATTATATGGCCTCAAGCAGGCCCTCAGGGCTTGGTATAAGCGGTTTGCAGATTTTGTGTCACACATGGGCTTTTCGCACAGCCGTTCAGATAATTTCCTGTTTATATATCGTCAGGGGTAATCATACTGCTTATCTTCTTCTATATGTGGATGATATTAGTCTAACAGCATCTTCAGACTCTCTTCGCAAGAATATCATGTCACAGCTTAGTCCTGAATTCGCTATGAAAGATCTTGGCCCACTATACTACTTTCTAGGAATTGTTGTGACACGACATACAGGTGGATTATTTCTCTCCCAGAAGAAGTATGCATCAGAAATCTTGGAATGAGCTGGGATGTCCTTCTGCAAACCTTCGACAACTCCGATCGACACAAAGTCAAAATTGAGTGCCATCTCTAGCAAACCTTTTGCTGATCTGATGTTATACCGCAGCCTAGCAGGAGCTTTACAATATCTCATATTCACCAGGCCAGATATTACCTATGCAGTGCAACAAGTGTGTCTATTCATGCATAATCCAATGGAGGAACATATGCATACTCTGAAACGCATTGTGCGATATATTCAGGGGACTCTGGAGTATGGATTACATCTATACTCGTCCTCTGTTTCCAAACTCGTTACTTACACTGATGCAGATCGGGCAGGATGTCTGGATACAAGACGATCCACCTCCGGGTATTGCGTCTTCCTTGGTGACAATTTAATCTCATGGTCCTAAAAAAGGCAGGCCACAGTATCATGCTCAAGTGCTGGAGCAAAATATCGTGTTGTGGCCAATGTTGTATCTGACTCATGTTGGATTTGGAATCTGTTACTTGAACTTCATTGCCCTATTCCGACTGCAAAAATAGTATACTGTGATAATATTAGTGCAATCTATCTCTCAGGGAATTCCATCCACCATCAACGCACTAAGCACATTGAGTTAGATATTCATTTTATATGCGAGAAGGTGGCTCGCAGACAAGTTCCGGTGCTACATGTCCCAACGCGTCATCAAATCGCATATATTTTCACAAAAGGACTTCCGCTGATATTATTTGAAGATTTTAGGGACAGTCTCAGCATTCACCGCCCTCCAGCTTCGACTGCGGGGGAGTGTGAGAATATGATGTAAATCATATTATTATTATTATGTATTAATGTAGTATCATTTTATATATAGTAGGTAGTAAAATGTTAATTAGGAATATTATGTTAATTAGGTAGAAGATTATTAGGGATTGATTAGGAAAATTAGGCATGATTGACTCTTCCTAATTACATGTATATGGTGTATATATTGTGCCCTTTAAGAATGAATACATTGAGGAAAATACTTTCAAAGTCTTACATAGGTAAATAAACGCAATTCTCTTTAAATCCAATAATCATTGACTAACCAAAAAGTAAGTTAATAATGCTAAGATGGAAATTAAACAAATTATTTTTGAGAGAATAACGACAACAACGATAGCAATGACCAAATTAATTTTGAGCTCCCCAAAGCATGGAAAGGATGGAGTTATAGTATTAGGCAGGGGCCCGACGGATCTAGTAACATTTCTTAAATCTTACTTTCTATGTCTCAAATTATTTGTCGTTGTTATTAAAAATAATTATCTCAAATTATTTATCGTTTAAGACAGGAATTTTGAACGCAATCACATTTTGAACGCAGTTTGACTTGACAGGGATATAAGGCAACTATACTGAGAAAGTCATAAACTTGATTATATTTTGAACAAAGAGATAAATTTTCATTTACACACTCTTAGCACTAAATTATCATGAATTAATAAACAATATCACCTTAATTAACGACTTAAATATGATAAGTTAGTAGACTTATTTGAAATAAAAGAAGTTATAGCGATTAGAACTATTGAGAACAAAAGTACCAAGTTTGATTATGATATTATATATACAAGAATTTGATCA
This sequence comes from Anisodus acutangulus, assembly GCA_029783415.1. Classification (NCBI taxonomy): domain Eukaryota; kingdom Viridiplantae; phylum Streptophyta; class Magnoliopsida; order Solanales; family Solanaceae; genus Anisodus; species Anisodus acutangulus. Next base: position 50,660,509 of record CM056495.1, on the reverse strand, counting down.
TCTAAACGAATTCCTTAAGCAATAAGAGTGGTTTATAATCGTTATAATGTAATTTACAAATGTTATAATTACAACATAGAACTCGTATATAACAAGGAATATTAGAAACGAGGCAATGAAATCGACAGATAAGAACGGGTGAAGAAATACAAAACAAAAGGAGAAAGAGAGGAAATGAATTTCAAGTAGGATAACACTTTATGCCCTTCTTTTTGACGTCATCAATTTTATACTTATTTGACACGAATTTTAAGTGTATATATATATATATATATATATATATATATATATATATATATATATATATATATAGTACGATGTAAATTATTTATATAATTCGATCATTTAAAAGGTAATGACATATGTGTTCACACCCAATTTTGTCCCGTCTTTTCCAATTTATTTGCAATTTTAAATATTTTTAACACCTTAAAATAATTTTTATCTATATACATTCATGCGTATAGATATATATCATTATTCTCATTATTATTATTATTATTCGCATTTTTTACTGTCATTTGCATTTTTATCATAATCATAAGTTTTATCCAAAAATTCTATGTTATTCTATTTTCCGCAAAAATGGCATCGCATTTCTATTTTTTTTTATCAAGCATTAAGCATTAAGCATTTCGCAAATATTATATTTTTATTATTATCACATCGTTATGTTTTTATTAAAATGATTTACATTTTTTTATCAATGCATTTTTAATATTAAACCCCTTTTATATTTTAAACCCATAACCCATTAATTTCCCAACCCAAAACAATTTCTACCCAAACTAAAACCCATTTCGTCCAAGCCCAACCCATCACCCATTTATTTCCCAACCCAAAACAATTTCTACCCAAACTAAAATCCATTTCGTCCAAGCCCAATCCATCACCCATTTATTTCCCCAACCCAAAAACAATTTCTACCCAAAACAATTCCAAACCCAACCGGTGGGCCCAAGACCCAGGCCCACTCGACCAAACACCCTTTTATCCCCCTAACCAAAACATAAACTTAAAACAAAAGAAAATCCAAAACCCTAACACCCCTAACCCCCAGAATCGGCGCCGCTGCCCCCACACCCGTACCCCACGTCGCCGGTCACCTCACCCCTGCCACCACTGACCCCTGACACCACTGACCCCTGACACCACCAACCCCCTCTGTTACGCTGACACCACCAACCCTTCGACCCATACCCCTAAAATTCGCAACCCATGCCCCTCAAATCCGCGATTTTTGGCTCCTTTTATTTGAAATTCGAACTCATCCTTGAGGTTGAAGGGTGCAAATCCATCTATAAATACCCCTTTTGTTCACTGTTAAAAAAAAAGGGAGACCGAAAAAGAAACAAAAATATTTGTTACGTTCTTGTTTTTTTAGCATTCGTCTTCCTTATTATTCAAGAAAATAAGTCCGAAAACAAGTCCCAAAAGGAAAAGGGGTGAGTTTCATTCTTAAATTTTGGTGTTAAAAACTTCTATTAGCTTCATTAATCCCAATCCAAGAAAATCTGTTTTGTTTTGTTGTTGTTGTTCTTCACTAAATCGGGCTATCGATCCGGGTCGGGTCACCGATCTGGGTCGGGTCTATCCGGTTCGGGTAAATTTCCAGATTTATATGTTGTATATCATGTTGGTTATCTGAAATTGGTGAAAATATCTGATTCGGGTCGGGTCACAGACTCGGGTCAGGTCGCAGACTCGAGTCGGGTCGACCCGGTTTGGGTATTTTTTCAGATTCTTGCATTTTACATCTCATTTGTTGGTTATCTGAAAATCTAAAAATTTGATTTCGATTTCGGTCACTGCTTAGGGTTGCATTTCTCGGGTCGTCTATCCAGGTCTGTTTTCAGAATTGGGTCGCCCATTCGGGTTGCTGCTCAGAACCCAGGTCTGTTTTTCATAAACACTTCCTAATCTTGTTTCGGTTCCGAAATATCAGAATTCGGATCGGATATTTTAATTGCTTACTGTTTGTTTACTTTGGCATTTGAACTTCCGTTATGCGGGTATGTTGATATTTTGTTAATTGAACTAATATTGCATTTTGTTTGTTATTTTGTTGTTGAACTAATACTGCATTCTCTTCGGAATTTTCTCTGTTTCAGTTTACTGTATTTTTTGGCATTTAAACATCCGTATACGGATATCTTACTGTTTTTTTACTGATTTAAATAAATACTGTATTTTGGCCAATGAAATTGAATTCGAGGTCGCGTCCCTTTAAAAGTCGTTTCTCTATTTCAGTTTATTGCTATGTATTTAATTTCACTGATTTTAACTAATACTGCATTTTGGCCAATGAAATTGAATTCGAGGCCGCGTCCCTTTGAAAATCGTTTCTCTATTTCAGTTTATTGCTATGTTGTTTATTTCACTGATTTTAACTAAAACTGAATTTAGGCCAATGAAATCGAATTCGAGGCCGCGCCCCTTTGGAAATTGTTCTTCTGTTTCAGTTTGTTGTTTTGGTATAATTCATTGATTTTGTACTAATACTGCATTTAGGCCAATGGAATTGAATTCGAGGCCGCGTCTTTTCGGGCATTGATTTTCTGTTTCAGTTTGCTGTCTCAGTATTATACTATTATTTTACTAATTTGAACAATACTACACTTAGGCCGATGAAATTGAATTTGAGGCCGCGTCCCTTCGGAAATTGCCTCTCTGTTTCTGCTTGCTGCTTTGGCATAATTTTGCTGATTTGAACACGATACTATACTGGCCGATGAAAAATATCCGTCGATTTTGAGGCCTCCACAGTTGGAAAGACGGAAATATAACTTCTGGGCAAGGATGAGACTTAAATCTTTTTCTTATTTCATCCGAGAGATCAACATGTTTAGTAGGCGAGGCAACTAAAATAACCGACGAGTTATATGCTCGCAGCCACGACGTGATTAGAATGATCTTTCTTTTTTATCCGAGAGACCAACATGTTTAGTAGGCGAGGCAATTAAAATGACCACCGAGTTATATCTCTGCAGCCACGACGTGATTGGAATGGCCTTTTTTTTTCAAAATTTAAGTCTGAGCCCTCCGTGATCAAAACATTTACTGTTTTGGATACAAATCTGAAATTATTTATATTTAACTGTTTCTAACCGTTTGTTCTTGACAGCTTGCAAGGAACAAATTCAATGAAGGCAGATACTCCTCGGAGTTTATTTATTTTGTTATTTTTACTTTCTTTAATTCAGCTTTATCTCGCTCTGTATTGTAATATTATTTATTGTACTTATGTAATTATCGAAATGCTTAGAATAGGTAGACTTAGAATTAGTTAATAGGGTAGTCTAAAACTGGAAATCCGTCGCTAGCTTATTTACTTGTAGGCTCGGTTAATTCAAACTTAGAAACCTTCCGCTAGTTATTTATTTTTTTGGCTCGTCATGCATATTCAAGATTTTCAAAACAACTTTGGTCATCTTTTATTCACTTTATTAATCTTACAAATAATTTTATCTTTTTTCAATTTGCAACTCAATGCTTTCCAAAAGAATTACTTCTTTGGTATTATAAATAATTTATTTTTACTATCAATTGTTACAAATGCATATTTTTTCAAACTTTACATGTATCTTTCTTTTAGTCATACGAATGCATACTTGTATAAAATGCATCATTTACTAAATATTTGCAAACATCTTTTTAATCTGGTATACTTTTAAAAACATGCATTTTTCTTAGCAATAATTAACCTGAGTTTGACCGGATAACCGCAAGTTAGCGGATCTTAAAGGATGCCTAACCCCTTCCCTTTAGGATAATAAAGAACCCTTACCTAGAATCTCATTAGTTTCGCAGACCATAAAATTGGAGTTATATTGCAGCATTTAGTTAACATTTAGGTGCCCTAATTCACATTAGAATAATTAGGTGGCGACTCCTTAATCATTAACCCAAGAGTCACCGAAAAGTTGTGCTCCGCTTTCACCCGCGGGTCAAAAAACGGGCGCGACAACATGGCGACTCCGCTGGGGACTTCAGGTTCTTTACCATAGCAAATTCAGGTTAATTATTATTGCGCTTTACTTTAGCTCTTTATTTGATTTAATGCTTTGATTTGTTTCTTTGCGAAATTATACATGCATAACTGCTTTAATTGCTATGTTCTTTTATTGCTTTCCTTAAATTGACATTTCGCTCATATTTCTCCCACTCTGGAAAATTGACACTATCACACATTACACGCGAGGTGTGTTTTGCGCACCCGCAAATTTCTTTCAAATTATCAAATTTTAGGAGAGTTGGTATATGCGCGGAGCGTCCGGACCATCCGGTTGGCCGCGTAGCATTCTCACTCGAGCAGTCCGCTCGGGAACCTTGAGTCTAGTCAGCCAAATCTTAAAAAATTTAGGATAGAGCTATACCACCCTTTTATCTTAAGTCATGCATGCATACACCTTAGGTGGGTCGATCCTTGGCATCGACTCCACAATTAAGAAATCCACCAAAATTGTCAACGGGTCCCACAACCCAACGACCATATCATCGTATTATGTGTAGCATGATAATGATAGACTGATCCAAGCCTAATAATTGAAATGTTAAAATTGGGAAAATTATACTTTCTTTCTTTTACTTTTTTTAGGATGGATCAAGTTCCGCAAATCTCTGAAGTTAGGATGGTAAGTAGTACTCCGAGTAAGCTGAGGGTATGGTGGGAGGATTTTGATCTTGGCAGCCAAATGGCAATTAGGAGGAAGTTGGGATGCCTCATTTCACTGTTTAAGATCTCCCCCGATCAATATTTGGTCAGAGCATTAATTCATTTTTGGGATCCAGACCGGGTTGTCTTCAAATTCAAAGATTTTGAGCTCGCTCCCACTTTGGAAGAAATAAATTATTTCACCAACTTGACTTATCAAGACAGAGGTCAAATCATCCCTCATGGTCAGTCCGGAAAGAAATTCCTGTGCTATTTGGGGGTTAAAGAACACCAAAAAACTCCGATGCTTTGAAAATAACTGGGTTTTCCTAGAATACCTTTATGAGAGATACGGTCGTCGAGATGGTTACAAGTCATTTAGAAAGGAATTCTCTTGCACTCTTGACCATTGGCGAGCCAGGCGCCCTATTGCATTTGTTGTTGCCTTACTAGGTATTCTAGTGTTCCCACTTGAGCACGGGAAAATAAGTACTTGCATATGTTCTGTGGCTCAAGCAATTTTCGAGGGAGTTGACGGTGCGCAACTCACTTTGGTCCCTATGATACTAGCAGAAATACTTCGGGCTCTCGGAAAATGTAAAAGAGGCAAAACAAATTTCTACAAATGTTGTAACCTTATCCTGCAGATATGGGCCATAGAACATTTCCAACTTTTTCAACGTTCGAACATGACAGACATTTGCTTCAGTGAGTCAAACAAGACCGCCAGCTTTTACGACGGGATGAAATAATTTTTGTTACTAGTCGGCACCAAGGATTGGTATGAGTTTCTAGCATCCCGCATTAGTGATCAGATTCAATGGAAATACCCATTGCTCCCAAACACCAAGAAAGCCTATATGAGGTGCAGAAGACTTTACTACATCGAGCTCATCGGGTTAAAAGGACTCCAGCCATATGCACCACTACGCATACTCCGACAGTTCGGTCAAAAGTAGATAATCCCTCTCCAAGCAAATATGAGAGTTTCAGAAATTCAATTCGGACCGAATTTCATTGTCCCTAGAGCCAAGCAGATTCTCCACGAATGGAACAGTATGGATAAAATAGACATTGGAGATGGACGAGCAGGGAATACTCATGAATATTGCGCATGGCTTCGAGAAGATCACGACAACTTGGATTTTAGCCCCAAAGGAGAACAAGGTTTCGAGGATGTGGGCACAACGATCTGGATAAGGACTTATCGGCTCAAAAACATAGTTATTACTCCTGAGATGTGGTCTCAAATGCATGACATAGTGCAATATTTAGAAGACGCAGGAGCCGGACCTAGCAGTGTTAGGGCTCCATCTTCATCTATGTAATCACGAACGAGATTTTAGCTTGGTCATAATATGTTATCAGCCCTGTTATTGTATGCGCTATTATTACAGTAATTTTCAACCTTTAACTTTGTTCCAAACAAAAGCATTTCAATTTGACGGCTTGGGTCAATCTATCATAATTTTTGCGTATTTGGCGTTTAGGCCCACCTCTGGCGTAAGAGAGGCCCCATGCATATTAGGACGCGCATTTAATTTCCCTACAATCTGCTTGCTATTTGTTTACTGCTTCACACTCAGTACATGTTATTTAAAGCAATAATTACTCGTCTCGTACTAACTTAGTTTGCTTCATTTTTAAGAAGGTTTGTTTTTGCCTGATTTATTCCCCCAAAAGTTGGTTCGTGTTGACTGAAACTGGCGGAACACCCTTACTTCACGAGATCAAAGGCACAATCATCCAACAAAATGACTGATTCGGGAGCATCCGAACAAACTGGCATGGGACTTGTCGCTCTTCCGGGAGGTGAACCAGAGACATCGGAAAGGAGAAATACTACCATCCAGGATGAATACCTCGCCCAACTGTTGCAGCAAATGGCAACCATGCAGACTGAGATCGAGTGGCTCTGAAATCTTACCAATATTTCCATCAGCCTCAATACTCCACTCCCTGAACAAGGGACGAGCGCGACTGCACCACAAACCTTTCCATCTCCTGAACCGCCATTTCCCCAGAACCTTCCCCGAAATCCCTTACTAAACAAAACCAATCCTCAACTCTCCAGCCCGCAATGCACTAATCCGCATCCTATCAACCCACAGACTAGTCCACAACAAAGTTCGCTACAAGATAACCCAGTATCCTTCACAACCCCATATGCACCTCAAACTCCATTTATCCAAACTACCTCACTCGTCCAAAATATCCCTCCCACACAAAATTACCAGGCAACCCAACAAATATCGATGCCACACATCGCTAATAAGCAATGTGTGCCACCAGTATATGCAACGGAAGCCCAACCTTCTACTTCTACCATACCAAACATACCTCCTTAGGAGATAGACCAATATGAAGAGATGGAAAGGCAAGCAAGGATCAGAACCGATGAAAGTATGGCGAGAGAAATTCATAGCCTAAAAGAAGCATTCAAAAACATCCAAACCAGCAAGGGGAATGAAGGACTCAAGTACGAAGATCTCTGCATGCATCCCGACATTCAGTTGCATGTCGGATATAAGGTGCCAAAATTTGACTTATTTGATGGAAAGGGAAATCCTCTCGCTCATTTAAAGTTGTACTGTGACAAACTGGTTGGAGTGGGTAAGGACCAGGCCATCATAATGAAGTTATTCATAAGGAGTTTGATAGGAGAAGCTCTCGACTGGTACACAAGTCAGGACCCGCGGAAATGGCACAACTGGGGCACAATGGCACAGGATTTTGTGGATAGGTTCAGGTTTAACACAGACACAGTCTTGGATAGATTTTATTTAATGAAATTAGAGAAAAAACCTACAGAGACCTTCAGAGAATATGCCATGAGGTGGAGGGCGGAAGCAGCGAAGGTTCAACCCCCGATGGCAGAAAGTGAGATAACCACTCTCTTTGTGTAATCTATGAAAGATGCGACATACTATGAAAGAATGATAAGCGTCATAGGACGGAGTTTCTCTGAAGTGGTAAGGATGGGAGATTTCATAGAAGAGGGTATCAAAACAGGAAGAATCACGAACTTAGCAGCATTGCAGGCCACGAGTAAGGCAATTCAGTCAGACTCATTTGGGGGAGCAATTAAGAAGAGGAGAGACGGAGTGTCTCCTATCAGGATGGTCCAGGAACATAGGTCAAACCAAATTTTAACCTACCAAAGCCCATCATCCCAGCCTCCCTACTACAAGCAAAACACCCAAAATCATCAGCCCTCCTACTATAGTCAAAACACACAAAGCCCTCAGCCTTATTGTCAACACTCACCTACTACCTACCATGTCTACCATACCCAGCCAATATACAGTCCACCACGAGCACCAACCTATCCGAATTCCCTGCAGTATCAACCCACATATCCACCTCAGCCACGAGCCCATCCACCAAATGCTCCCAGACCCCGTGCGAATCACGAAAGAAGGCTAGTCAAAACATATACACCTTTAGCCGAACCTCTAGCCCAGTTGTAAGAAAGATTGAGGACCGCGGGAATACTCCAGCCCATCCCAGGGCATATCCCCAATCCTATTCCCAGATCGTACGGTGAGACTAAGCATTATGCATACCACTCTGGAATCACTGGACATGACACTGGGGTTTGCTTTGCCCTCAAAGACAAGATCGAGGCGTTGATCAAAGAAGAAATTATCCAACTGAAGGGACCTCCCCCTAATGTAAAAAATAACCCTTTGCCAAATCATGATAATGCGAATGTAAACATGATTACCGTTGATGAAGAAAACAGTTTGGAAGGGACCATTGTGCCGGTCCGAAGAGAGGAAAATGTTGAATCATCGGCCTTTATCACCCCTATAATTACAGTTCAAGTGAGGGCACCATTTGAAGTGGAAGTACTTCCTCCGAAATCGCGGATAGTGACACCGTCTTTTGATACCAAAACTGTCCCTTGGAGCTATTCGACTGGGGAAATGAGCAGGGGAAAAGAGAAACAAATTGTAGAAGTTGTCGTCGCTGGTATGACAAGATCCGGGCCATGTTATGCCCCTGCAGACAATCCAAAAAAGGTTGTAACAGAGACCGAAGTGGAAGAGTTCTGGAGGAAAATGCCAACCAAAGAGTATTTCGTTGTAGAACAATTGAAGAAAACACCGTCTCAAATTTCTTTGCTATCATTGTTGATGAATTCCGCGACCCACTGCTTTATTGGAAGTACTCAAAGAAGCTTATGTTCCGAGAGAGACCACTGGCGAGAAACTCTCGGCCTTGGTCGGACAGATTTTAGAGGCCCATAAAGCCTCTTTTCATGACAAAGAATTGCCACCTAAGGGTTTGGGCCACAACAAAGCTTTGAACATAACTGTAAAGTGCATGAACAAGTTCATTTCTAAGGTGTTGATTGATGGAGGCTCAGCCGTCAACATTTGTCCTGTGGCGACTCTCCGAGCCTTGGGAATTAGCATTAGAAAGATTCGCGAAAGTCATGTGAGAGTTAAAGGTTTTGATGGAGCCCAAAGGAGCGTTATGGGAAAAATGGATTTGACATTGCAAGTAGGACCCGTAGAGTTCGTCGTGGAATTTCAAGTGTTAGACATATCTACCGGTTATAACCTGCTAATGGGAAGACCTTGGATCCATATGGCTGGTGCAGTTCCTTCTACCCTACACCAGAGCCTGAAGTTTGTCTGGGATCATTACGAGGTCGTGATACACGGAGAAGGGAGCAATTCAATATGTCCCGAAGGCCAAATCCCTGATGTTTAAAGCGTAGATATATTGGATGGGACTGTTTTCCATATCAGAGAAATTACATGTGCCTCCAATGCTAAAAAACTGAAATTACCCCGGGTTCTCACAATGGTGGCCCAGGAAATGTTGAAGAATGGCTTTAAGCCCGGTCAAGACCTCGGATTGAATTTAGAAGGTATGGTAGAGCCGGTTCGCTTGCTCAGTAAAAAAGATACTTTTGGTCTCGGATATGAACCCACTCCTGAAGAAGTCTTGTCAATCAACCTCCGAAGGAAAAAAGACACTCCCATGCCAAAGCTTGTTCCACCTATGAATCAGTCATTTGTCAAAGCATATGCTGCTCAGGAGTCAAAGGAAGATGATGCAGGCAACCTCGCGGAAGGACTCAAAAGTCTTTTCATTGCGGGAGAAGAAGTGGAATGTAATGTAATCCTGGATGATTTTGCTGAAGACCCAACCATTTGGGATGCAGAACATGGATGTGTTTTAAAAAATTGGACCTGTGCCCCGGCCCCGTTTCTTTGGGAAGCTTGGTAGAAATTGCCTTAGTACTTTATGAAACAATGCGATTCTGATTGAGGCCTGCATCGCATCTATGCATCTTAATGTGTGTTGCCTCCATCTTTTTAAAGCTTAAATGACAAATCCACATTGCTTTTGATATTTCAAAATTTATTTTATTTACTAATTTTCTTTTCTCTTTCAGCATGCAAACTAATAAATCTGTCGATAATGTGAATGTGACATGTAATGAAACAAACAAACAAAACCCAAACAATGAACATGACTTCAAAGATTATGAGGAAGACTCGCAGCCAGAAGAATTGACAGAGGAATTGGAACATTTTGAGAATAAGCCAAAGCCAAATTTAGATGAAACTGAGGCAGTAAATTTGGGAGATGAAAAATATGTGAAGGAAACAAGAATCAACGTCCATCTGAGCACCGCACAAAAGGAAAAACTAATGGATCTTTTGAGGCAATATATCGATATATTTGCTTGGTCTTATGACGATATGCTAGGTCTGAGCACAAATATTGTTTCGCATAAATTACCTATTGATCCATCCTGCCCTCCGGTGAAATAAAAACCAAGGAAAATCAAGTCTGACTTGAGTTTAAAGGTCAAGGAAGAGGTGTCTAAGCAATTCGATGCAAAGGTCATTCGAGTCACGAGATACCCCACTTGGCTGGCCAACATTGTACTCGTGCCAAAGAAAGATGGGAAAATATGGGTGTGCGTGGATTATCGGGATTTCAACAAGGCCAGCCCGAAGGATGATTTCCCTCTCCCAAATATTCACATACTCATTGATAACTGTGTGAAGCATGAATTGCAATAATTTGTTGATTGATTTGCTGGTTACCATCAAATCTTGATGGATGAAGAAAACGCAGAAAATACAGCATTCACTACACCTTGAGGAGTATACTATTACCGGGTAATGCCGTTCGAACTCAAGAATGCAGGTGCCACCTATATGAGGGCCATGACTACCATTTTTCATGATATAATCCACAAAGAAATAGAGGTCTACGTGGATGACGTTATTATCAAGTCACGAAGGGCTTCAGATCACTTGACTGATTTGAAGAAGTTCTTTGACCGGCTGAGGCGGTATAACCTGAAATTAAACCCTGCAAAGTGTGCATTTGGTGTCCCTGCTGGGAAACTGTTAGGTTTCATCGTGAGTAGAAGGGGTATTGAATTGGACCCCTCGAAGGTAAAAGCTATTCAAGACTTGCCTTCTCCAAAGAGTCGAAAGGACGTGATGAGTTTCCTTGGTCGTCTCAATTACATCAGCAGGTTCATAGCGCAATCAACAGTAATATGTGAACCAATATTTAAGTTACTGAAGAAAGACGCAGCTACCAAGTGGACATCGGATTGCCAACAAGCTTTTGATAAAATCAAAGAGTACTTGTCTAACCCACCTGTTTTGGTGCCTCCAGAACCCGGAAGGCCTTTGCTGTTATATCTGTCTGTGTTAGAAAATGCGTTCGGATGTGTGCTGGGACAACACGATGAAACAGGAAAGAAGGAGCAAGTTATATACTACTTGAGCAAGAAGTTCACACCTTACGAAGCTCGATATACTTTGTTGGAGCCCACTTGTTGTGCCTTGACATGGGTTGCACAGAAGTTTAGACATTATTTGTCTGCATATACCACTTAACTCATCTCCAGAATGGACCCACTCAAATACATCTTTCAGAAGCCCATGCTCACTGGGAAGCTAACAAAGTGGCAAATCTTGCTAAGTGAGTTCGATATCATATATGTTACCCAAAAGGCTATCAAAGGACAAGCACTAGCCGACCATCTTGCTGAAAACCCCGTAGATGAATAATATATGCCCCTCCGAACTTATTTTCCGGACGATGAGGTACTGTTTGTTGGGGAAGATATCTCTGAAGAATACCCGGGTTGGAGAATGTTCTTCGACGGAGCTGCAAACTTCAAAGGAGTTGGTATCGGAGCAATTTTGATTTCAGAATTGGGTCAACACTACCCAATTTTGGCGAAGCTTCGATTTCCATGCACCAACAATATGACGGAATATGAAGCTTGTATACTCGGACTTAGAATGGCCGTCGATATGAACATTCAAGAATTATTGGTTATAAGTGATTCAGACTTATTGATTCATCAGGTGCAAGGCGAATGGGCCACCAAGAACATGAAGATACTTCCTTACCTGCATTGCGTGAAAGAATTATACAAAAGGTTCAGCGAGATAGAATTCAAGCATATCCCACGAACTCAAAATGAGTTCGATGATGCTCTGGCAACTCTGTCCTCTATGATTCAACATCCGGACAAGAATTACATTGATCCCATCAAGGTGAACTTATCGGATTAGCGGGCCTATTGTTTCCATATAGATGAAGAGTTAGATGGAAAGCCCTGGTACCACGACATTAAGAGGTATCTCAAGGCAGACGAATATCCAGAAAGCATAACCAGAACACAAAAGAAGACAATTCAGAGGGTAGCGAACCATTGTTTCCTAAACGGAGAAATCCTTTATCGGAGGACTCCGGATCTAGGTTTGTTAAGATATGTTGAAGCCCAAGAGGCAAGCAGGTTAGTTGAAGAGATACACGGAGGCACGTGCGGGCCTCATATGAATGGTTTCACTTTAGCAAAGAAGATTCTGAGAGCAAGGTACTTTTGGATGACCATGGAAACAGATTGCATTCGCTTTGTGAAAAAATGCCATCAGTGTCAAATTCATGGCGATTTAATCAGGGTACCTCCTAACGAGCTCAATGTGACGAGTTCTCCTTGGCCATTCGCAGCTTGGGGCATGGATTTCATTGGCCCTATTGAACCTGCCGCATCAAATGGACACCGATTCATTCTAGTGGCAATTGACTATTTCACAAAGTGGGTAGAAACATCGTCCCACAAGTCAGTGACAAAGAAAGTGGTAGTTGATTTTGTCCGCAATAACATCATTTGCCGATTTGGAATTTCTGAGTCGATTATAACAGACAATGGAGCCAATCTCAACAGTAATCTGATGAATGAGTTATGCGAAAAGTTTAAGATCACTCACCGCAATTCCACTCCATATCGACCTCAGATGAACGGAGCAGTCGAAGCAGCCAACAAGAACATCAAAAGAATAATGCGAAAGATGATTGATAATTACAAGCACTGTCATGAGCATTTGCCCTTTGCACTTTTGGGCTATCGCACTACAATCAGGACTTCTACTGGGGCAACGCCGTATCTTTTGGTCTATGAAACAGAAGTTGTGTTACCGGCAGAAGTGGAAATACCATCTTTGAGAATTATCCAAGAAGACGAACTGAGCAAAGTAAAATGGATACAGAATCGGTACGAACAATTGATGATGATTGATGAAAAGCGATTGAACGCTGTCTGTCACGGGCAACTTTATCAAAACAGAATGGCCAAAGCTTTCAACATGAAAGTAAAACCAAGGACTTTCAAACCGGGGCAATTGGTGCTAAAACGTATATTCCCGCACCAAAATGAAGCTAAAGGAAAGTTCACACCTAACTGGCAAGGGCCTTATATGGTTCACCGGGTGCTAACTGGAGGAGAATTAATCCTAGCTGAAATGGACGGCGAAGTATGGCCAAAAGCTATCAACGCAGATGCGGTGAAAAGATACTACATTTAGGAGTAATGCATTTCTTACATTGTAAAAGTTGCGCTCCCTTGGCGGGATACGCAAAGAACCCATGCCGGGTTCCATTTCTTTAGAGCACAAATTTCCCCAAAATAGCATTTTTACTTGTATCATGAACTACGTTATGACCTAATTCCCTCGGCGGAATACGTAGACGGCCACATCGGCTTCGGTCCCATTTTCTGAAAACCCTTACAATCCCTTTTGCTTGTAATGAACTACGTTATGACCTGATTCCCTCATGGGGATACGTAGGCGGCCTAAATCGGCTTCGGTCCCACCATTATGAAATCTTTTCTCCTTTATCTCACATATGAAAAAATGCACCCATCTGATCGCCTCGACAGGTTAGGAAAACAGCCCACACAAGACTCGACTTGGTCCAGTTGAAAGTTCAGCATCCTCACATATCGAAAACTGGGGCAAATTTTATGGGATCACTGCAAGAAGACACCGATAAACATGGAAAAACATAGCAAACTAAGTCTTCAGCCAGAAGAATTTTGGATAAGACATTTGCTTTGTTTCACCTCATGTCACTACTCGACAGACATTTCTATATATATATATATATGCATACTTTTTTATAAGCAAATTATTTTCAACAAACATTTTCATTAGAGTTCGACATAATTTTTACTGATATGCATACTTGTTATAAACAAATTATTTTCAACAAATATTTTCATTAATGGCTATCCAATACGGGGAACCAGAGAGGGGATACCGGTCCGAATCAGCAGGACATGCAAGTATCAAGGCCAAAGCTACAAAGTCAACGCGAATCAACTCCCCCTCCCCAAACTCATAAATTTATTTGAGTACAGGTTCTTCAGGTGGAAAGAAGCGGGGAAGCTGCAACATTTATGAGCAAATTCGCAAGGGATCTCTGTATCGCAGCTCACCACAAGGATCACTTTCCCGTTTGGAGGCTGTACAAAGACGTCATGCTAAACTACATGTTCCCAACCGTGTTATGTCCATGCGAAGAACGGTATTTCGACTTACAGGGTCGCATTCTCATCTACTCAACTTTTGCATCGCTTATGTCCACATATTAACTTTTCATGGCACAACAAGTTTCGACCTTAGGGTCACACTATGCATTACGTCAATACGACGACATAAATCAGGCGTCCACCTTCTAATGTGGGTATTTTATTTTAAATCAGGCGCCCACCTTCTAATGCGGATATTTTAATTTAAGTCAGGCGCCCACCTCCTAATGCGGGTATTTTATTTTAAATCAGGCGCCCACCTCCTAATGCGGATATTTGATTTTAAATCAGGCGCCCACCTCCTAATGCGGGTATTTTATTTTAAATCAGGCGCCCACCTCCTAATGCGGATATTTTATTCTAAATTAGGCGCCCACCTCCTAATGCGGGTATTTTATTTTAAATCAGGCGCCCACCTCCTAATGCGGGTATTTTATTTTAAATCAGGCGCCCACCTCCTAATGCGAGTATTTTAATTTAAGTCAGGCGTCCACCTCCTAATGCGGGTATTTTATTTTAAAACAGGCGCCCACCTCCTAATGCGGGTATTTTATTTTAAATCAGGCGTCCACCTTCTAATGCGGGTACTTTATTTTAAACAGGCGCTCACAAACGGCGTCGTCTGCACAACGTTTGAGCAACGACATCATTTCAACTTACAAAGTCAAAATTTCACATACATATCTTATGCAACAATTATGCGCTAACTTTTATCTTAGCTCTAGTCCGCAGGAGTTTGAATCAGCGGGAGCTTTCAGCACAACGTGAAACTTCTTACGACGAATCGAGGTAATTTTTTCCGATAATCAAGACAAAATTGGCTACTCAGTCAACTTCTTTGGCCGAAAACTCTTTCACCGTCTCCGGCCAAAGAGGGGCATCTGTTGACACCTAATTTTGTCTCGTCTTTTCCAATTTATTTGCAATTTTAAATATTTTTAACACCTCAAAACAATTTTTATCTATATACATACATGCGTGTGTATATATATATATATATATATATATATATATATATATATATCATTATTCTCATTATTATTATTATTATTCACATTTTTTACTGTCATTTGCATTTTTATCATAATCATAAGTTTTATAAAAAATTCTATGTTATTCTATTTTCCTAAAAAATGGCATCGCATTTCTATTTTTTTTTATCAAACATTAAGCATTTCGCAAATATTATATTTTTATTAAAATAATTTACATTCTTTTATCAATGCATTTTTAATATTAAACCCCTTTTATCTTTTGAAACCCATAACCCATATCATTTCCCAACCCAAAATAATTTCTACCCAAACTAAAACCCATTTCGCCCAAGCCCAACCCATCACCCATTTATTTCCCAACTCAAAACAATTTCTACCCAAACTAAAACCCATTTCATCCAAGCCCAACCCATCACCCATTTATTTCCCCAACCAAAAACAATTTCTATCCAAAACAATTCCAAACCCAACCGGTCGGCCCAAGACCAGGCCCACTCGACCAAACACCCTTTTATCCCCTAACCAAAACATAAACTTAAAACAAAAAAAATCCAAAACCCTAACACCCCTAACCCCAAAATCGGCACCTCCGCCCCCACACCCGTACCCACGCCGGTCACCTCACCCCTGCCACAACCGACCCCTGACACCACCAACCCCCCTCTGTTACGCTGACACCACCAACCCTTCGACCCATGCCCCTAAAATCCGCAATTTTTTGGCTCATTTTATTTGAAATTCGAACTCATCCTTGAGGTTGAAGGGTGCGAATCCATCTATAAATACCCCTTTTGTTCACTGTTAAAAAAAAGGGAGACCGAAAAAGAAACAAAAATATCTGTTACGTTCTTGTTTTTTAGCATTCGTCTTCCTTATTATTCAAGAAAATAAGTCCGAAAACAAGTCCAAAATCGGAAGGAAAAGGGGTGAGTTTCATTCTTAAATTTTGGTGTTAAAAACTTCTATTGGCTTCATTAATCCCAATCCAAGAAAATCTGTTTTGTTTTGTTGTTGTTGTTCTTCACTAAATCGGGCTATCGATCGGGGTCGGGTCGACCCGGTTCGGGTAAATTTCTAGATTTATATGTTGTATATCATGTTGGTTATCTGAAATTGGTGAAAATATCTGATTCGGGTTGAGACCTCTGATTCGGGTCGAGTCACATATCCGGTTTGGGTATTTTTCCAGATTCTTGCATTTTACATCTCATTTGTTGGTTATCTGAAAATCTAAAAATTTGATTTCGATTCCGATCACTGCTTAGGGTTGCATTTCTCGGGTCGTCTATCCGGGTCTGTTTTCAGAACTGGGTCGTTGTTCAGAACCCGGGTCTGTTTTTCATAAACACTTTCTAGTCCTGTTTCGGTTCCGAAATTTCAGAATTCGGGTCGGATATTTTAATTGCTTACTGTTTGTTTACTTTGGCACTTGAACTTCCATTATGCGGCTATGTTGTTATTTTGTTGATTGAACTAATATTGCATTCTCTTTGTTATTTTGTTGATTGAACTAATACTGCATTCTCTTCGGAATTTTCTCTGTTTCAGTTTACTGTATTTTTTGGCATTTAAACATCCGTATACGGATATCTTACTATTTTTTACTGATTTGAATAAATACTGCATTTTGGCTAATGAAATTGAATTCGAGGTCGCGTCCCTTTAAAAATCGTTTCTCTATTTCAGTTCATTGCTATGTATTTAATTTCACTGATTTTAACTAATACTGCATTTTGGCCAATGAAATTGAATTCGAGGCCGCGTCCCTTTGAAAATCATTTCTCTATTTCAGTTTATTGCTATGTTGTTTATTTCACTGATTTTAACTAAAACTGCATTTAGGCCAATGAAATCGAATTCGAGGCCGCGCCCCTTTGGAAATTGTTCTTCTGTTTCAGTTTGTTGTTTTGGTATAATTCATTGATTTTGTACTAATACTGCATTTAGGCCAATGGAATTGAATTCGAGGCCGCGTCTTTTCGGGCATTGATTTTCTGTTTCAGTTTGCTGTCTCAGTATTATACTATTATTTTACTAATTTGAACAATACTACACTTAGGCCGATGAAATTGAATTTGAGGCCGCGTCCCTTCGGAAATTGGCTCTCTGTTTCTGCTTGCTGCTTTGGCATAATTTTGCTGACTTGAACACGATACTATACTGGCCGATGAAAAATATCCGTCGATTTTGAGGCCTCCACAGTTGGAAAGACGGAAATATAACTTCTGGGCAAGGATGAGACTTAAATCTTTTTCTTATTTCATCCGAGAGATCAACATGTTTAGTAGGCGAGGCAACTAAAATAACCGACGAGTTATATGCTCGCAGCCACGACGTGATTAGAATGATCTTTCTTTTTTATCCGAGAGACCAACATGTTTAGTGGGCGAGGCAATTAAAATGACCACCGAGTTATATCTTTGCAGCCACGGCGTGATTGGAATGGTCTTTTTTTTTCAAAATTTAAGTCTGAGCCCTCCGTGATCAAAACATTTACTGTTTTGGATACAAATCCGAAGTTATTTATATTTAACTGTTTCTAACCGTTTGTTCTTGACAGCTTGCAAGGAACAAAGTCAATGAAGGCAGATACTCCTCGGAGTTTATTTATTTTGTTATTTTTACTTTCTTTAATTCAGCTTTATCTCGCTCTGTATTATAATATTATTTATTGTACTTATGTAATTATCGAAATGCTTAGAATAGGTAGACTTAGAATTAGTTAATAGGGTAGTCTAAAACTGGAAACCCGTCGCTAGCTTATTTACTTGTGGGCTCGGTTAATTCAAACTTAGAAACCTTCCGCTAGTTATTTATTTTTTTGGCTCGTCCTGCATATTCAAGATTTTCAAAACAACTTTGGTCATCTTTTATTCGCTTTATTAATCTTACAAATAAGTTTATCTTTTTTCAATTTGCAACTCAATGCTTTCCAAAAGAATTACTTCTTTGGTATTATAAATAATTTATTTTTACTATCAATTGTTACAAATGCATATTTTTTCAAACTTTACATGTATCTTTCTTTTAGTCATACGAATGCATACTTGTATAAAATGCATCATTTACTAAATATTTGCAAACATCTTTTTAATCTGGTATACTTTTAAAAACATGCATTTTTCTTAGCAATAATTAACATGAGTTTGATCGGATAACCGCAAGTTAGCGGATCTTAAAGGATGCCTAACCCCTTCCCTTTAGGATAATAAAGAACCCTTACCTAGAATCTCATTAGTTTCGCAGACCATAAAATTGGAGTTATATTGCAGCATTTAGTTAACATTTAGGTGCCATAATTCACCTTAGAATAATTAGGTGGCGACTCCTTAATCATTAACCCAGGAATCACCGAAAAGTTGTGCTCCGCTTTCACCCACAGATCGAAAAACGGGCGCGACAATATGTCATGATCAATTTTAATAACATTGTTTGCCTAAGATTAATGAGAAGTACATACAATATATTTTAATAAATTAAATTATATCAATAGTGTAAAAAGTCTATTCATGGTTAGTGTATATGATTTTAAAAAATCGCTTGATATATAGACTTGGATGATATTGTAAATTTTGTCGCTATTTGCTTATGAATATAAATTCTACACGCTTATATTATCAGATCATGTAAAAGATAACTGTAATTAATTCTCTCTATATATTAGCTGTTAACCTTATAAATATAGAAAATACTTTCTATAACATATCAAAATACATTGATAGTACGCATTAAAAATCTTGTTACTATTCCATGAACCCACCAAGAAGCAATGACCACAACTTCAACTATAAATGAGACATCTTCCAAGAGAGTGCAAAGAAAATTCCCAACAATGACTCCCTTCTAAGTCTTTTTCAAGTGATTGACACTAAATTTTGTTCCTTTATTCTTTATTACCTCCATATATATAGTTATATACAAAGATATAACACACACACACACAGAGATAAACTACACACCCAAGAACCTCACTTTATTCTTCAAATTAAAGTCTCTTTCTTTCTTCTTATTACATTTTCAAACTTCATGTATACACCAATGAAGAGCAATCATCATTGCTATGGAAGTAGTAAAAGAAGAAAAAACTCTCCTCCTCCAATAACAACTTTTACACCATTAACATTATTTTGTGTTCAAACCTTCTTGGTCATATTCAATTTTATTGGTGTAATATATCAAGCGTATTCTAACCGCCAATATTCTTTCTTAGTTTTCATCTTATTCGTATACTTCAGTTACTTCTTGGTAGAATATTTATCCTTTATAAATCGAACCCTTTTACCAAAGAAAAATAAGTCACCGGAGAAGAATTTGTTGGGATTTGCTATATGGTTCTTGATTTCTTCCATTATTTTTGGGTTTGTTTATCAGTTTTATCCACTTTTTGGATTTTTGGCTGGTCTTCCTATTTATATAATAGCCATAGCTAGCAGTGGAGTTATGTTTTATGACTATGTTATTTGTGATTATCAAGATGAAGATGAAAATGATGGTCATAATTGGAGGTGTTTCAGTAGCAATGATCATATGAAGAGGAGTTATTATGAAGAAAAATGGGAGGTCATTTGGGAAAAAGTTTGAGTTATGTGTAGAAAATTATAAAGAATATCTATTAAGATAATAGGTGTGAATTCAGTTCTCTATGTCCAATATTATTCGATCTTGATTCTCCTATCGTTATAGATTTTTTTAAAATATTTATGTATAAATATATTCTTTCTAGTTTGAGAACTCACGAAATATTTAATATTATAAATGTGTTCCTTAATTATCATATTAATTTTCTTTCTAATATTCGTCAAAATACTGCTCTCCATGTGATGTAATGCCATATAAACAAAAATAATTATGTCACGATACATCTTGATTGTGGTGACGGAGGCAGGAATTCTTAGGCTAATATAAATATATTTAGATTTATATTTCACACTTAAAAGTTAAAATGAGGTAGATCGAGTGAATTTGACGTTCAAAAATCAAAAGTAATGGACGTGGCAGACCGTAAAGTGAACAACTAAATTAGTGAAGGAAAAAATAATTAGTCAGGTGCCAAATTCTCAATATTTGAAGGAAAAGGCTTTTGCTTTGGACCAAAAATGGCCTTGATTGATTGTCCAGGTAGCGCATAGACGTGTAAAATGGGTAATTACTAATTAGTCACTTTTCAGACCGGTAATGAGGAATTAGTGACCATTTCAAAAGTATTAGTTTGGTAATTTCTAGCCATTTTATAATAAGTTGGATAAAATTAAATACTTCTTATAACTAAACCCAAAAAACCGACGCTTTTCTTCTTCGACGGAATTTGCATTTATCCAAATATCTGAATTTGATTGAACTCCATAATTCATTCTTGAAGTTTGAATTTATCAAGATTTGAGTTTCATAAATTGTTCATGATGTTTGAAAACTCTAGCAAATTTTATACTTTAATTGTAAAATTGAAACGTATAAATTGCCCTTAGAGTTTGACTTATAAAGATTTGAACGTCATAAGTCGTTTATCGAGTTTGAACTCAAGGATACTTTCCTCGAGTTCTTAGCAGTAGAACACAAACTCATAGAAATGGTCCTTGAGTTCATGGTCTTACAACAAACAACAATAATATATTCAGTCTAATTTCACAACGAAAATTTGAGAAGATTATAGTGTATAGATCAATAACTCATGAGAAATAAAATATAAAAATAAAGAAGTTCATGATCTCCATGTGTTTAAACTCTAACACAATACTGTCATAATGAAAATTTCAACAAAAAAAAAAAAGCGTTTGAGTTCATGATTCTAGTGTTAATAGCGCAGGATTCTATTCAATCTCCAACCCATTATATTGGAGTTTCACTTATCAATTTTCAACCTCAACACTGTATGCTAGACGTTTTCCATAATTTAGATAGGAATATTTTTATCTGCGTAAAAAGTTGTTATTTCCCAATTGCTACATTTTAAATAGTGGCTAAAATATTCATAGACGGTCACAAATTTGGCCATTCCACCTAATCTTCTCCTTATTCCGATATTTCTCGACCTGTCCCTCATCCTCGTTCTTCCAAAATTCCAAACCTCACCGGCGAACCATGGCGGAGCAACATCCTTCCGCCACCACTTCCACCAACATCTTCTCCCAAAAAAACTCCCGTCCATCAGACGACACCGTATTCTTCTCCATATACCCAGACATCTCCTTAAACCCCACCACCACCCAAATCCAATCACTTCACCTCCAAATCCTCCAAACCCTAACCCCTTTCACTTCCAATTACATATGGCAACACGAACCCTTCACCCTCACCCCTACACCCACCCCTCCTCATCTCTCCGGCAAACTCCGTTACGGCGATAACCTTGAAGACGAATGGTTCGTCGTATTCCTCCTTTTCGAAACCTCAAAACACTTCCCTAATCTCTCAATTCAAGTGAACGACAGTGACGGTGAGTTTTTATTAATCGAAACCGCTTTTCATCTCCCTAATTGGGTTAACCCGGAAACATCCACAAACCGGGTCTTCATCCGTGGCGGTTCGCTCCACATTATCCCTAAATCTCTAGTACCCGATACACCATCAATCCACGAGTCACTAATTTTATTGAGCCGCCCTGATATCAATTGTGTTAAAACTAGAGCGCCTGAGGGAGTGCAACGTCAATTAAAGAATAGGTTGAAAGAGTATCCGAATAGAGCGGAGAAGAATGTGCATAAGGTTAGGGTTAGGGTTCCTGTGAGTGTAGCTAAAGTGTTAAAGCACGAGCCATGTTTGATTTCGCTTGCTGTTGAAGGGTTTTACGATAGGGATATTGATACGATGAAGTTCGCAGCGAAGATGGAGAGATTTTTAGGGAATGGGGGTAGTGGGGAGGAGCTAGTGCAGGTGGTGGTTAGGATGTCTAGGGCAATGTATGCACAGTTGGTACAGCAAACATTTCAGGCGCCGAAATGTTATCCAGCTTTGCCACCTAGGAGTGATGTGGGTGCTTATATGGAAGCTGAGCTAGGAATGAAGATTGCTTGCGGGTTTGAGATGATATATCAGTTGAAAAAGAGGCAGGGGATGGAGGGAAAAGGGAGTACTTCGGATGCGTTTAGGCAGAGTTTAGAACGGAGTGGGTACTTTGAAGGGCTGTTGCCGGGATCAAAGGAGTATAAAAGATTGATGCAGAATGCTGAGGTGTATTACAAGAATAGTTCACTGCATGCTCGAGAAAGGTACCTGTTGTTTGTTAGTTTGTATAAAAGCTTGATTTTCTTTAATGAAATTATAGAAGATGCATGTTTTCAACATATTAGAATTTGTTACAATGGGGTTAGATATCTGCATTTGGTATATATATATATGTCTAATTAGCTTCCCTGCCCCGCGGGGTGGGGGTGTATGCAGTTGCTTGTTGTAATGATATTATTGTAAAGTAATAAACAAAAACGTTGATGACATCATTGGAATGTCACTGATAATATCTGCAGATTAGGTTTCATAGTGTTCATATTATCAAGATAATTTCTGCATATCGGGTAAAATATGGTCATTGTGTTATCACGATCTATCTGGTAACAATTGCAACTTGAAGAGTCACTAGGCTAAAAAGTCTCTTGGGTGTGTCTGTGTAGCTATATTTCTTGATCTATGCTTCATTCTATGATGATACAACATCTTATGACTTTCTAGTTATTTCACTAATGAGTTCAAATTGTTGTATACTGTTTACTATGAGTCCTAGATATCAAAAGGAAAATTTGAAGTTTCTACATAGCAGAATTTGTGTATACATAAATGATACTGGATTTTGTAAACCTTTTGCCTTGTTTATTAGTAAAAAGGAAAAAACCGGAACTGGATTTTGTAAAGATCTGAATCTCCAAGAGAAATTGGTAGTCTTTGAATATTTACTTCTTGCCTTGGTAAAAGGAAAGCTTGATAATGGTAATGTAAGTGACATGATCATATTGTTTATTGTAATGGTACTTTTTTCTCTCTGTTTGATTCGCCATTTTCTCCTCTTATTGCTCAATATGCAGATCTTACTGTTTTTATGATTCTTGCTTGAGATGCTCTTTTGTCATATAAGTATTCCTTAACATGCTACTGACCAACTATTGAAAAAAACAGTGCTATGCTAAGTGCTCCAGTGCGGAGAATAGATGAGATTCTTGCCCTTCCTGAGTCTGCCGATGATTTTAAGGATCAGGAGCTACCACCGTCTGATGATGATTCATGGCTTTATGGTGGGGATGAGGAGCTAAATGCAGCTCTTCAAGAGAGGCAAAACGAGATGGAACTTTACAATTCAAAAAAGAAACAGAAATCAAAAGAGCAGGATGGGCACAGCAATGGTTCTGATAATTTTGATCTTAAAGATATATCAAAGTCTATGCAAGCATTTGTCACAAAAGTGGCCAGCTATCAAGGTGCAGAGGTTCCAGAAGACAGGTTTTTGTCCTTCATTTCTCTTATTTCAACAATGTAATATGCTTGGTTTCTTTTATTTTATTTTCACTAATGAGAGGTTAAATTTAACATCTTATAGATATCAGGTTTGTGCTATTTTGGATTAACTGACTTGCTCGTTATAGTGGTTGGTTTTGTACGTATTCTGGGGTGTAGGGGTAAAATTAGATCAGATAGTTAGGAAGCAAGAGAGTGCATAAAAAATTTGGTCATAAAAATTAAGTTCCTTGTAATAGATATAAACTAAGGAGGCTAGAGGTTAACCCTATCATAACTATATTCTTTTGGAGCAGTATCTCTTTGAAAATAAGGGTATAATCAGTCAAACTGTTTAATAAAGAAGCACATGCGTCCATCCTCCAGTAACTTATTTTGGCCTATCCTCTATCTCCTATTGCAGTGTAAAGGACGTTGACTTTGATGTGGATCGCTTTATGAAAGATATGGAATCATTTGTGAGACGTCAGGGCCCTGAAGACACTGGCAGTGATGTTGATATAGAAGAAGAGTCATCATCGGATATGGAGTTTGGTGAGTCAGTTATTTTTTTTTATTTCTTCAAGTCAATGCTTTTGGTAGCAATAGCGAAATGTTATTAACTTTACATGCAGATTGGAATTTCTCACTTATTTGTACTATTGAACATGCAGATGAATCTGAAGATGAGGATGATTTTGCCGAGCCATCTGATGATAATTATGAGGGAGGTGCTACTTTCATGCATTCTTATTCGGATGCTCTGAATGAGGAACTGAAAGGGAGCACACTAAGTAATACCTTTGTTCGTGCAAATGAACAATACATCAAGAAATCTGAGGTTAGTCTATGCTTTCAATTAAATGTGTATTCTGATCTTGTCTGGAGAACTTTTTTGATCAAGGATCCAACATAATTATTTAATCTTGCCTGTAGAATTACTTTTAGGTATTAGCAACTTTCCTGATATGTTAAATATACAGCTGATTCTGATGCCCCAAAATTGTTAAGTATTGACAAAAGTGTTATTTTACGTTGTAGAAAATGGGTTCTTGTAAAGTCATGTAGCTTGTTGATCCGGCAAACCCCTTATCCTATAAATTAGAGACAGAAGACAGAAAAGTGGAAACTATTATTGTACATTGCATTTTTATTTCAAGTTTATATTGCTAAGATCACTCATTGGACAAATATATGTATCAGGGAACGTCTAATGCTACAGAAAGCATGGAAGAGGAGTTCACTCCGGTAGATGTGGATTTCAATCTTGTAAAAAATTTCCTTGATTCCTTTTCTTCTCAAGAAGGACTTCCAGGACCTGCCTCTAATTTGCTTGGACTTATGGGTCTACAGCTACCACCAGATGCTAGCAAAGGGAAATAAACATATTTTTGTCAAGCAGATTATTTTTCAACTTCCTTTCACATGCAAATTTCAGTTTCTTGATGGCACTTCGTGTTTTGATGTTCGATACCACATGAGAAATAGATGAATAACAGATGCATATTAGATCTTAGATGCCATGGTCCTTTTTTCCCTGCTAAATTAGTATGTAATGTGGCTGCACGATATCAGTTTGAGTTGTAAGAGGTCAGGGGATTTGGTGTGTTCATTGTGTCTATTTCTTTTTCCCGTTCATGTTATTTTTAAGAACCATTTGGAGTTTGAGAAAGAGAAATTGGATAATTGAGTAGAACGGAAGAAGAGTTCTGAAGTTGTTCAGTGTATGTAGTTTGTAAACTTTATCTCTATTGTTATAATTAGTAATACTATTTGATTTGCAAATTGTTCAGGTAAAGTATCATCTGGACTGAGACGTAGTTGTTTTGTTTGTCTTTTCAATTTATTGCCTGTGTTTTCAGCTCATTCATTATTGGACGTAAATGTGTAAGCAGTAAATATATCAGTTGTACTCGTAAGGCGCGGCCTTGTGCACGAGCTGAATGATGTAGGTGTACTAGAGTACTAACTGTTCCCTTTTTATAAGTATTACATGTTGGTCAGTAGAAGGAAGAACTGTCGTAGAAGGATTCCTTGTGTATCATGGCAATGGTTAAAGGAGAAGTACCCGGCCCAGTAAAGAAGGGTCTTCGGTTAACAGGTTTGTACCACGTAATTTATAAAGCGTATTTAAGCTCCACACCTTTTTCCGTTTGAATCATAAGTTCAGCAAATCACATGTTAAAGCTAACTTTTTGCATGCTTACATCTTGAGTAAAGTTGTGTCAATTTACACGCTACTTTCATGACGACTGCAAACTGTCTTCCCCGAGGAGTGGAATTCACTTGACTGATAAAACTTCCAATTCTTGTTGCTGGTTGTCCTTCTGATTGGATTAGTTATGTGTACATTTATTCCTTAAAATCCTACAGAACCATGAACGTTCTGAAGTTATGCACAATTTTTCACAGCTACTCAACCAGTTCAAGAATGTTATGAGGCCTAAAATAACCAAGGAACAATTACAACATAAAATCAGGACAATGATAAATGATTTTAAGCATTATTTTTGTTCGCTTGTTCTTAGCCATGAAGACCGGGTTCCTGAGTTATTATGTTCTGTTTGAAATCAATTTACATGTGCACATTTGGTACTTCAATTCTAAAAGAACTTTTGCTAATCAGTACACTCGAATGTAAAAGTGCATAATCTTAAACAATTTATCTTTCTTGCAGATGTAACTTTTCTAGAATAGTGCGACGTGAACAAGCATGCCAGCAATGTCATATTGCCTGATTTATCAACTTTTACGTAATACGCAGAAGGGAGCAAAGTTTGCTATGCTTGAATGCGCAGTTTCTGAAATTGTTCTCGTGTTTAAAACTACTATTAATAGAACAGTGCTTCACTGCTATCTTTGTAAAATCATAGTTTTCTGCTAAAGATTTGTTGTTATTTAGGAGTTCCAATAATCCATCACAGGTAGTATATGTTATGTACTGTTTTAACACACATACAGGCAATCCCAAATTGTTGGGTCATTTCCACTCATTTTCATTGTTATTTAGGAGTTCCAATCACACATGATAGTTATATCATAGATGTATCCTGTAGTGTTAATACATATAATTTTAGACCTAAATATATGTGAAGGAATATAATCCCTTCATTATTTTCATTAATGAAGAGGTATATATACAAATATACAATTCCTAACTATGAAAAATAACTCTACCTTTTTCTACTATAATTCTAATATACCATAATTACACTTGTACAAGAATTACAAATATGGTAAAAGAATATACAAAATCCGCCTTTTGATATACACAGTTTGGCCGTGTTTA
This sequence comes from Anisodus acutangulus, assembly GCA_029783415.1. Taxonomy (NCBI): domain Eukaryota; kingdom Viridiplantae; phylum Streptophyta; class Magnoliopsida; order Solanales; family Solanaceae; genus Anisodus; species Anisodus acutangulus. The sequence goes on along the minus strand of CM056495.1, from coordinate 50,633,282 downwards.
TCATCTTATATCACACCCCCGCAGTCATAGCGGGCGGTTGTCATACGCTGAGACTGTCCCTAAAATCTTCAAACAAAACCAAGGGAAGACCCTTCGTAAATATGTCTGCAATTTGATATCGCGAAGGGACATGAAGGACGCGTACTTGTCCACGAGCTATCTTTTCTTGAACAAAGTGTATATCCATCTCGATATGTTTAGTGCGCTGATGTTGGACAAGATTTTCAGAGAGATGGACCGCACTAACATTATCACAGTAAACCAAGGTAGCTTTTTGAATTGGAAAGTGAAGTTCTAATAGAAAATTATGTAGCCAACATGACTCAGACACCACATTGGCTACCCCACAGTACTCGGCCTCTGCACTAGAACGTGATAACGTCGCCTGATGTTTTGCTGACCATGAAACTAAGTTATCACCAAGAAACATACAATAACCAGACGTCAAACGTCTGGTATCTGGACATCCACCCCAATCAACATCTGTATATGACACGAGAGTAGAGACGGAGGATGGATATAAATGCAAACCATACTCAACTGTGCCCTGTAGGTATCGTATAATGCGTTTGAGCGCATGCATGTGCTCAATCCGTGGATCACGCATAAACAAACATACATGCTGGACTTCATAAGTAATGTCGGGTCTCGTGAAAGTCAGATACTGAAGGGCCCCTGCAAGACTGCGATAGTGGATGAGATCCTCGTATGGTGAGCTAGTATTAGCACTTAGCTTCGGTTTGGTATCAACCGGAGTAGAAGAGGACTTACAAGATGACATGTCAGCTCTCTCAATGATCTCAGCGACATACTTTTTCTGTGATAAAAATAGACCACCTACATGACGAGTGACCGCGATACTAAAAAAATAACTCAAGGGCACCAAGTCTTTCATAGCAAATTCTGAACTGAGAATGGTCATGATCGACTTGCGTAAATTATCAGAAGAGGCAGTCAATATAATATTATCAACATATAACAAAATGTATGGCAGAGAAGCACCACGTCTATAGATGAACAAAGAATGATCAGACATGCTGTGAGAAAACCCAATAGTAGACACATAATCTGCAAATCTCTTATACCAAGCCCGTGGGGCCTGCTTAAGCCCATATAAGGACTTTTTGAGTAAACATACATGATTAGGATAATCGGGGTTTCTGAAACCCAAGGGCTGATGCATGTATACTGTCTCATTGAGATCACCATGTAAGAAAACATTTTTCACATCCAATTGATGCGTAGGCCATACTTTCGAGAGTGCTAGGCTGAGAACAGTGCGAATGGTAGCCGATTTGACCATTGGACTAAACATCTCTCCACAATATACGCCAACCTGTTGAGTCTTACCATCACCTACAAGACGGGTCTTATGCCTCTCAAAAGAACCGTCAGAATTTTCTTTACGAGTAAAAATCCACATAGAACGAATAATATTGACACCAGGCGGACGGGGAACCAACTCCCACGTCTTATTCTCAATAAGAGCATTATATTCATCATCCATACCCATTTTCCAATTCAGATCATGAACGGCAGATAATGGGTTACGTGGTAGGGGCGATTTAGTGACATTAGAATTTAGATTAAAATATCATTTAAATTTAAAAATATCATGTTGACTATGAGTAACGGGCCCTTGACTAGGAATAGAAGTGGACTGGACCGGTGACGATATCAGAATGTGGACGGACAAAGGTACTGGACAGCAGGCAATGTGCATGCTGGTCGAGAAGTAGGCCTAGGTAAAACAGGTAAGGGGCGAGAAAGAAGTGGACCAGAGGAATGCATTGTTGGGCCAGTAGGCAGTGGGCCTGCTAGCTGGGTCGATGGAACTGGACTGGGCAGACACGGTGTTGGGCCAGTACCGAGAGTATTTGAGCCAGCATGCAGTGGGCCTGCTGGCGGAGATGGGTCACGGGAATGTTGGGCCCACTGTTGGACGATGTACGGTAAGGGTCTATCATCCAAAAAAATATACGAACTAGACACGGGATTATACAATTTAGCAAACGAAAATTGGGATTTATAAAAAATAACATGACGACTAATTATGATTTTATTAGAAGATATATAAAAATATTTGTAATCACGATGATTAGACGGATAACCCAAAAACACACAAGCGGTAGACCGGACTTGAAGTTTGTTAATTATAGTGGACAGAATAAATGGATAGCCCAAACACCCGAACACCCAAAGATGAGAATACGACGGGTCTTTATGATAAAGTGTTTGTAGGGGAGATTTATATGCTAATCCTTTGTTAGGGAGTATGTTAAGGAGGTAGATAGCCATTTGTAAAGCATGATGCCAAAAAGAAGGAGGTAATGAGGCATGGGCGAGCAATGTTCGGACAATATTATTAATGGTACAAATTTTTCTTTCGGTCTTCCCATTTTGTGAGGACGTATGAGGACAAGAAAACCAAAAAAATATGTCATTAGCGTCACAAAAGTCGCGGAATGGTTCATTATCATATTCCCTTCCATTATTACATTGAATGATCTTAATTTCCCATTCAAATTGGGTACGGATGAATGCTCTAAATTTTAAGAATGTTGAAAACACTTGAGACTTTTTAGATAAAGAAAAGGTCCACAAAAAATTAGAATAATCATCCAAGAATAAAACATAATAACGATGGTCCACAGAACTTAAAACGGGAGATGTTCATAAATCACTATGAATAGTGTCGAAAGGCATCAACGTACTAGAAGTAGAGGCTACAAAAGGTAATTTAACATGTTTTCCTAATGGACACGAAGGACAAATAAGAGCACTACTCGTACTCTTACAATCAATAAATTTATTACTATGAAGAGACGAAACAATAGACGACCCAGATGACCTAAACGGGCATGCCACAAGGATGGAGCAAGAGCGGTAAATGTTGAAGGTGTGGCTGGACTCGTGGACATGGTGATGGTGGTGATTGGATACAACTCGCCCCAAATATTACACCTCATTAGAGGTATCCCCGTCTTAAAATTCTTCACAGAAAATTCAAAAGGGTCAAAGTTAACAGAAACTCAATTATCAGTTGTGAATTTTCGGACTGACACCAAATTTTTAATTAAGTGAGGGGCATGAAGGACATTTTTTAGGACGAGAGGTGGATGTGGGGGAGACAAATTTTTATGACCATAACCATGAATTGGAATTGAATTGCCATTACCAACAATTATGCCTCGATTTTTGCTCATATTGAAATAAGACGAGAGATTACCTTGTGTCGATGTCATATGAGAAGTGGCTCCGGTGTCCATGTACCAATTTGTGTTCGAAGATTTAATCCAAGTGTATGCATTGCTGCTTTTATATCCGTAGATGTCGGAAACACTGCTGGGCCCGTAGCTGCGAAGGCCTGCTGAGGCTGAGGCCTAAGCAGGCTAGCCGGTTGGCCAGCCCCAACAACAGGTTGTCTAGTTCGAAACTGCTGAAACTGCTGTGAATTGGGCCTCTGCTGGCTGGCCCAATTCGCTAGTTATGCTGCTGGAATGGGAAATGGGTAGTTGGGCCATTATCAGGCCCATCGGCCAACGACATTGTTGGCCCACTACCCAGGCCACTGCCCTGGCCTAGCATCATGCGGTTGCCCCTGCTGGCTGCCACCAGGACTCCTTTGCTATCACATTTTTCATCGGATTTCCGATTTTGACCCCGTTTTCCACCCCCGTTGTTCCTATTGGGAGTGGAATTAGCCGAAGATGATGGAGAGTAGGAACTTGATGGCGATTTCTCCATCATGGCAGAATTTGCTCCAGTTGCAGCCTTTTTAGCCAACCTTGCCTCTTCAAGGGTGAGCATAGACCGAACTTGATAAAATAGAGGAAGTGGGTTGCTTTGACGAAGGAGGATCTCAACACCATTATAGGCCTCGGATAGGACTGCAACCATTTGAAGGACAAGACGATCATTCGTGACCGGCGCACCAACGTTCATGAGTTAATCCGCCAATTCTTTCAGCCTTTTACAATAGGATGAGACATTAGGAAAATCCTTCATGGTGACATGGGAAAATTCCTGCTCAAGAGTGACAGCACGAGAATTTTTGTTATCTTGAAAAATATCACGCACCCTATTCCAAGTTTCCATCGTCATAACATCAGGCTCAATAATTGTCTGCAAGAGGTCTGTAAAGATAATGGAATAAATCTATTGCAGAACGGTAGCATCAAGGGTTGTCCATAATATCGGGTCATCCTCCGTGGAAGGCACCTTCTCCTTGCCTGTGACCGAGGGGATGATGTGATGAAGCACTTGATGCGAGCGTGAACCTTAAACAATTCTGCCCACGTCGTGTATTCGACGTTTTCCATCTCAAGAACAATATGGATGTGGTTCTTAATGTTGGAGACTGTAAGGGCAGGATAAAACGTGTTATTTGATGTAGACATAATAAAAGAACAACAGGTGAATGAGGGATTTGGAAAAGAAATTTGGAAGGAGAAAACTAAAGAACAAGAAAAAAAAATCCGAGACGGAAAATTTGTAATAGTGGCCGACGGCCGGCTGTGTTCCGAGAAGAGGGGCGAAATATTGTGGAGAAGGAAATTATGTGCCCTAGACTTCTGATAGCATGAAAGAATATAATCCCTTAATTATTTTCATTAATGAAGAGGTATATATACAAATATACAATTCCTAACTATGGAAAATAACTCTATCTTTTCCTACTATAATTCTAATATACCATAATTACACTTGTACAAGAATTCTACAAATATGATAAAAGAATATACAAAACCCGCCTTTTGATATACACGATTTGGCCGTGTATATCGTTTTCTGCCAATATGGCTTAGCCCAAAACGCCTAACCTCACGCCCGCCTTCTAAAACACTGATACTAACCAATGCAAAGAGGTGCAATATGTCCTTCAATAGTGTATTACTAAATGTGTTTTTGTAATACACTTCATATTATGTATCTGGAAATTAGAAGAAGAGAGATAACCCTGAAAAAAGAAAGCATGATTTACACAAGCTTTTTCCTGGATTAAAAGTTTAATTGACTGTTCTAACTTCTATATTGATAATATCTCAGAGAGATTCTATAGATTCTCAAGTTAGGTAGACAGTCGTATTACTCAAGTAGAACGAGCTACTTTAGACTTGTAACATACCTGAGTACCTAATCATTTTAGTTTTTTTTTTCTAGTGGAAAAGTTAAGTACTTCTCTTCAATGTTGTATTCTTTATACTGATGTCTACTTCTTTTGTTTCTTGTGGTACTAGATAGCTGCGAAAGTCTCTTTCTTCGCTATTATATCCTTTTATTACCAGAATTATATCGTGAGATCCTTCTTTATTTGTATACTCGAAAGTTCTTGACAAAAATGTGTTAAATGGTTAAAATGTTATCTTAAAACAAATCTAATGAACCAACATTTGCTGATATGAGAAACTTAACTAAATCATGGTTTACTCTATCTAGAGATGGTAATACGTCTACCTAAAAGTGGTGTAAAATTCCCGCGTCCTTGTTGCTGACGTAAAATGTTTTTCCTCAATATTGATTCTTGAATGTTATTTATTTAGGTGACCAGGATCGGGATCTGGCGGGACTGGCGGGCCTGGAAGAGGTCCCATCCCATCCCACATCCCGCCGGAAGAGGGGTCGGGATTTGGGGGGACGGGTCGGGTCAGGTTGCGGGATTTGTTTTAGACAATTTTAAAAAATATATATATTTAAACACTTAAATAATTGAACAAGATAGTGAATAAAAATATTCCAAGGCTGTTTTTGTGCCTCTTATATTATTTAATAGAAATGTGATTTTTTTGTAATACAATTTCAAAATTGCAACTTTGTTTCGTAGTTCAAAAGTTGCAAATCACATAGTAAAATTGCCATTAAAAAATTACATAGTCAACCATACTCTTTCTAATTTCCTCACAATCTCTTGAGGATCTTCTGTTGGAATTGAAAGTTGTTGGTCAAATTGTTCGACGTCGCTTCCTGCTCCCTCGGATAAGATTTCGTTGTAGTTGTAGTCTTCTTCTTCGTTGATCTCTGGTTGACCGCACCTTCACGCTCCGCTCTAATCCAATCTCTGAATAAAATTGCAATCTCCAAGCTGTCTCCCGCCAATGAGTGTCTATGCTCTCCTATTTGAAACTTTCCAGCAGAAAAAATATTTTCCGAAGTTGTTGATGACTCTTGAATATTCAACACATCTCGAGCCATCTTTGCTAGTGTCCTAAATTTCTTCTCATTCTCCCTCCTGTATCTCAGCAAGTCTTCACGTCCACCTTCATTGACAATTGTTTCGTACGGTACAACACCCTGCAAGACATAAATATCAAACTCGCTAATTTGAAAGAAGTTGAACCACTATACATTCTATTTATAAGGCCTTGAATACTTGAGGCAGAAACATGTCTTTTATAAGGTTGCAGCGAAATAGAAGAAGATGATACATAAGCCGGTTGATTATTTGTACTTTGTTCTTGGTAATATATATATATATATATATATATATATATATATATATATATATATATATATATATATATATATTTGCATTCAGTGTGTATGCTAGACGTAACTTCTTCTCTAGTCGGTTCGTGAGTTGGTTCTTTATTTGGGTCTGTCTTGGTGGTGGAAGTATTTGCATACTTTCGTAAATCGTTCAACAAGTGTTTTACAACTGTCTACTTTAATAGTCGGATTTAATACAACACCAATAATATAAATAGTGGGAATAGGAATTTGTTTTTTATAAACATTTTTTAATAGATGGAGCGTAAGATGGTTTTTGCATATATTCACTAAGTAACAAAAATATTAGAGCTATATAAAATAAAATAGTTGAAATAGTACGATAATAAATACCATAAATTTTTTTAGTAGCTAGAAAAAAATTCTATAAAAATCCAATAAGTTCTAAAAGAAATTCCTAATCATTATCTACAAGCATATCCCTTAAATTTTGATTATGGGCATTAAATAATAAAGTTATAGGTCTTTTATACTAGTGAGCAACAAGTAGTTGTTCATACAGAGAATTCCACCTAATCGCTACTTCTTCTGAAATTTTCTATAAGGTAATCCACAATCATGACAAGTTTTTTATATTCTTTGCGTCTTTGTATTTTATTACCTTTAAAATAAACTTTATAGCAAATTGTACTTTATCAATAACGTTTTTTCAAAAAAATTTAGGCCATCATTTACGACTAAGTTATAAATATGGCATGCACATCTTATATGAAAATTATCAGGAAAAGATGGAGTTAATCGAGCTTTTAAAAGGTTTACAGCATAATCATTAGAAGTAACATTATCTAATGTAACAGTCATAATATTCACAAATTTCATGAACATTTCTTGCAATAAAAGATCCAGTGTGTCTATCATCAATATATCTATATGCTAAAATACGTTTTTGCATAGATCAATTATGATCTATCCAATGACATGTTACAATTAAATAATCATTACCGTTAGTACTACGGCCTATATCAGAAGTGATAGCCACTTTGCCTTTAAAATGATATAATGCATAACGTAAATATTGTTGATATTCATGTGCAAATTTAAAAACGTCTCTTCTAACATTTGATCTAGGAAAACCGTCAAAAACAGGATTATACGTTTCTCTAATGTAATGAATAAAACCATGAGAGGAAGGAAATGAAAAAGGAAAACCCTCCACCGCAACTAATTTTGCTATATTTTCCCTATCTTTATGTTTATCATATTTAGGACCTATAATTTCCCCCGTCATCGGGTTAATTCGACTCTATACTTGGTCGGAGACACTGTGTGAACCTTGTCCCGACTCAGAAGGCATTGGCACACCCTATTTTTCAGCCAGGTATTGATTATACCTTGCTTTGTGAGAGTTTTCTACATGTCTCATTAAACCTCTCATCCCACCTTGATCTTTTTCGGTTTTAAATTTATAAACTTCTTGACAAATTTTACATCTAGCTAGTTGATTATCAATGTCCCTATCAAAAATATCTCATGCAGGTTATTTTAATTTTCATTGATTTGGGCCTCGACTCATACTAGGGGAAATATGATGCATTCCAGTTTGAGTTTCAGGCTGAGACTCAGTCTAAGCTTGAAGTGGAGGTGCACTAGTGGGTGTGTTATCTAAATTATTTCCTAATTCATTTTCTACATTAAGTCTGGTTCATATGCAGAATATACCTCATGATCTAATGGTATATTAATATTAACATCAAAAAATCAGTTTTATTTACATTAGTGAAATCATCGTAATTAGGATTACTAGAAGATGCACCCTTACCCCTGTTACCCCTAGTACCTCTACCAGAAATAAAACGTCAAATTCGTTCCATTATAATTATGTAAATAAATAATTAAAGATAATAAAATTAAGTACGATAATTAAAATTAACAATAATAATTTAAAGAAGGAACGAAGGTATCAAACGCCGACGTAACGTCGACGTGTAATCGAGGTTGAAAATTAAAATTTTGCTCGATGGATGATCCTCAAGCTAGTTGCCAACTTCACTCCTAATTTTTTAACTTTGATATAAATAAGCAAATAAAATAAAATATTTAGTAGGCAATGTAGACTTGTAGAGAGATAGATAGAGAGATTAGATAGATGGTAGGAAGATTTGTGAAAAATGAAGTATTTCTAGTTGAGAAATAGGGTTAAAGTGTAAATATACTAACTTAGGGGTTAAAAATAAATATTAAGGGGTAGGTTGGGTTTATGGGGGAGGGGGGAATGGCCATTATAAACGTTGCACAACGGCCAAAATCTAAATTTGACCGTTGTGCAATGACTATTTTTGCAAAGGGGAAAGGGGGGGGGGGACGGGTAGGATGAGCCCTAATCCCGTCTCGAGTTCGAACCCCGCTTTCTTGTGCCGTCTCCCCCCTCTTCTCTTTGTGCCACGACCACCCTCCTCTCTCGTCAGCCATGTCTGACTCGAGATCATCTTTTCATCCGGCCCTCACAGTTTCAAACATTAAATCTCATGTTTCTATCACCCTTGAGATGAAACATGTCCATTATGCAACGTGGGTAGAGCTATTCAAGAATCACTGTTGATCACACCGGGTTATCCATCACATAGTTCCGCAGGAAAAAGGCAAGGAGAAGGTGTCAAATATTGACGACGAAAGAGAATTATGGTTAACCCTCGATGCGATAGTTCTTCGGTGGATTTATGCCACTATTTATAGAGATTTGCTGCATACGATTATTGAACCTGACTCCACGGCAATGGAGGCTTGGGATCGCTTACGCGACATATTCCAAGACAATAAAAATACCCGGCCCGTCACTCTTTAGCAGGAATTCTCCACCACTGATATGGCGAATTTTCCCAATTCATCTGCATAATGTCAACGACTCAAGGTTTTGTCGGACCAACTCAAGAACGTTGGTGCGCCGGTAACTAATAATTAGCTTATTTTAAAACTGGTTGCGGCCTCACCGACGCATATAGCGGAGAGGGTACGCTCATTCTCCAAAGCAATCCTCTTCCACCGTTGTTGACACCCAATTTTATCTCTTCTTTTCCAAATCATTTGCAATTTTAAATATTTTAACACCTCAAAACAATTTTAATCTATATACATACATGCGTGTGTGTATATATATATATATATATATATATATATATATATATATATATATATATATATATATATATATATTATTCTCTTATCATTATTATTATTCGCATTTTTACTATCATTTGCATTTTTATCATCATCATAAGTTTTATTCGAAAATTCTATGTTATTCTCGCAAAATTGCATCGCATTTCCATTTTTTATTAAGCATTAAGCATTTCACAAATATTATATTTTATCATTATCGCATCTTATACTATATTCTAAATAATTTTACATTTTTATTTAAAGCTTTTAATATTAAACCCCTTTCATATTTTTAATCCATAACCCATTTTCATTTTTCCAACCCAAAACAATTTCTATCCAAAATTAATTAAATTCACACTCTACCAAGCCCAACCCCCACAACCTTTTATCCCCTTTAAACCAAAACCCACAAAACAAAATCCCAATTCCCACAACCCAACTCGGCTGGCCCAACATCCCTTCCCCTTTTATTCAAAACACCCACCAGCCCAAAAACCAATTCGCCCAGCCCAACAATCCCCAACACCCGACCCGAAACTCCCCATTTAAAATCCCCATCGTCCCAATAATCAAAACAGCCCATTCTCCCCAAAAACTCCCAGGCCCAGTCGGCCAAACCCAACCCAAAACTCAAGCCCGCGACCCGACCCATCACCCATCTTCCCAACCCTTTAAACCCCAAAACCCTAAACCAAAAAAAAAAAAAAAAAATTGGAACGCCCCCAAAATCGCCAGCACACCCTAGACCCCCAACATCACCCCTACACCCCTACCCCACCACTGCCACCACGCTACCCTGATACCGCCAAACCCTCACCAATTTTCTCTCTTTCACCCTTTCCCAAAAATCAGAGCAGCAGCAGCAGCAGCTCCATTTCCGTTTCTAGACAAAGCTACAAGCTTTGTCAACCATGGAACAGAGGGTGTTGCTCCATTTTCGTGCTATGAATCACATGAAGCCTGCAAGGCCATTAAACGTTCGGATTTTTGAAGGATTTCGTTTGACAATTTCAAAATCCAAAGCCTAAAAACCCCGCCCAAATGAGCCCTAACAAACCCTAAGTTCGTCCTATAAATATTGGCATGTGGAGTCCTTTGAAAGAGGCCCTTTTTTTGGAAGAAAACTCTCGGTTCTTCAAAAACCAAACAAAAATCGATTATTCTGTTTTCACTCCTATTTCTGATTCGACAAAGATACAAAACATTCATACCCATTTTCTGTTCAATCGCATAAACTAACTCCTCCGAGCGGACTCGACGATTCGAAACACGCCTCGGTTCGCTACCCGGAGAAGGTCCGTAAACCCAATTTCCTCTCAATCTTAGTTTATTTCTGTGTTTTTTTATGTGCTTTTCTATGTGTTTTCCGTTAATCATGTTTACTTGGTTTTATTACTGTCGGATGTTTATAATGTCGAATTAGTCTCCTTTAGTTATTTTGGATATGCATTTTTGCCTATTAAAGCACGTAGTAGGTTCATGTTTATGTCATCTGCTAAGCATGTTACTAATACTAGCTTAAAAGAGCATAACTTTAAGTAGTTAAGTATTTTGTGATGTTAAATTGCTTGTTAATCTTATCTAGTTGACTGTTGGTATTCAAACATGTTATGTTTGGTTCATATTCATACATTAGACGATGTATGCGTTGCCCTAGTACTTGCTTAGTGAAGGCCGTGATTACAAATAACTAGTCTGATGTCTGTTTTACCTTTAAAGCCACGATCTGAGGTATGAATGTATAATTATTTACATGTTTGATATCAAAATGCTAGGCAGGGACATAGTTTTAAATTCTTCAGGGATTTAGATGTATGCTTGTCAACCTGACATGTGATTCTGAGATTAATGGAAAATATAGAGTAGGTTCAGCTTTAAATACCTTTGTTAGCCTGTAGTAAACATGTGCATATGAGCTTATGTTAGTAGATTGGAGTTTTTTGTGTATTCTGAATCTTTGTTTTGATTGGCTAAAGGTAAAAATGTGAGATTTGGCTATCTAGATCATCCTCTCCTAATTGGTCCACATCTCGTAGTAGTTATTTGGCTATTGTATGTATTTGCTTTGACTTATAATGTATTTGACAACCATCCCAATCATGTGGTGTCTTATTTGGAAGTGTTATTGTACTTAGGGTACAATATAAAATGACCATGTATGTTTAGCCTGACCATCCATGCATCTGTATGTTTTGGAAAGTTGTTCCCAAAGAGTCATTTAGCTATTTGGTGAACTAATCATATCTGTTGAGCTGATTGTATAATTTCCCTTGTTTGTCAAAGTGCAAAATACCTCCACACTAGCATAATAAGTCCTAGAAGTCATATTGTATCATAATTTGATCATCTAATAGGTTGTGTATCTACCCTATCTGTTTATATTATAAAATATCTCTTTAACAATATATAACATGTCCTAGTCTTTTTTTTATATAGCATGATATAACAACTAATTGATTAAGATAGTATCTGTATTAGCACCTTGCTTGCTAGAACCAGTTCATAACATGTTAATCAAAAGCCCCTGCTACACATACTCAACTTTGGATCTTGTCTTCCTCTTCTATAAGCATGCTTAGATGCGGTCAGAATAGTTGAAATCTGCCTATAGATCTGATGTAGTTGGCTTTGATTGGACAAAAGGTCTATGTTCTATGATAAATACTCATCATGCCTGATATACCTGCTGAGACTGTGCATTTACCTTCATTTTTTCATGGATCAATTCTTGCGTTGAATATGATAGTGGCTTATCAAATAGTCGAATATTGTGTCAGTAAAAAATGATCCCAACCTGTTTTCTTTTCCTTTTTCATATGTTGAATCTGAGTTCTGCTTATATTGGCCTGTTTTGGATATCAAAATATGTAAAATCATTCTCCGTTATGTGATTAAGTAATGTACTGAGTATACACCCGATGTATATTTAAGTCATATACTTTGTATACCTTTGGGTATACCATATATATCGATGAGATCTTTTTATATATCACTAGTGCATGTAAATATGGACTTGCATGATTGTCTGAGATTTGGGCTTATGGCATACTGGTTTGGTCTGTTTCCCTCATTTAAGTCCGAAAATTATATGTTTGGGCCTGCTATTTCTATATGTTGTTTGTTCCCTGAGGCCCGACAATATATACCTTTCATGAATCATTTATTTTACATTTTTTTTATGTATATATATTTTCATATTCTGTCACTAATCCTTTTCTTTTCTTTTCTTTACTTACATGAAATGCATCGGGAGCAACGAAGAGTCTCATTATGAGACTCATCATGATCATTGCCGAACGAAGATCCGCATCCACCTTCTTTGCATTTTCCAACCTCGGGATTTCAAAACAAATAGGGCTAGAAGACATCATCATCCGCCTTAGTTCCCCGTTTATTGTCATTCTTTAATTTCGTTATTTTTATTTGGGTCTGTAATAATTATTTAATGCTTGTGTGATTGTTAGGATATTTAGAATAATTAGGCCATGAATGGATAATTAGTAGGGTAGTTAAAGCCCGTCGCTAGCTTATTAGCTTGTAGGCTCGGTTAATTTAAACATAGAAACCCTCCGCTAGTTATTTATTTTTAGGCTCGTCATGCATATTTAAAATTTTCAAAACAAAACTTGACCATCTTTTGTTCACTTTATTAATTGTACAACTCAAAATGATTTCCAAAATTGCTTCTTTGGCATTATTAGTAATTCGTTTTTTTTCTCCTTGCTATTTATTGTTCCAAATGCATATTTTTCAACTTTACCTGCATATTTTTTAATACCATACAAATGCATACTTGTACAAAATGCATCTCTTTCATTAATTATTTGCAAACATCTTTTTAACTTATATACTTTAAACATGCATTTTCCTTAGTATAATATTAACCTGAGTTTGACCGGATAACCGCAAGTTAGCGGATTTTAAAGGATGCCTAACCCCTTCCCTTTAGGATAATAAAGAATCCTTACCTAGAATCTCAATAGTTTCGCAAACCTTAAAATTGGAGTTTACATTGCATCATTCAGTTTAATATTTAGGTGTCCTAATTCACCGTAAAAATAATTAGGTGGCGACTCCTCAATCTAATACCCAGGAATCACCGAATACGTTGCGCTCCGCTTTGACCCGGGCAAGGTCAAAACAGGGCGTGACAACCGTTTTACCAAGCTTGCTCTATGCTCATTCTAGAAGAAGCGGGTTTTGTCAAAAAGACAACTACTGTGTCGAATTCCGCCATGGTTGCCTCTCCGTCCGATGATAATTCTTCACAATTTGAAAATTTATCGCCAAACCGTGGCCAAAAGGGACGAAATAGCCGTAATTGAGGCAAAAATCGTAGTGGTGGCCGTGGTGGTGGAAAGGGCGGCGGACACCGCCCTGGCGGAAATGGCAGCTATGGCCGCGGCCAGTGGCAACCGCCAGCCCAGTGGCAACCGAGGGCACAATGGGGCAGTAGGTCGGCACCATGGGCCTGGCAGTGGCCTTGGGCCGTGCCTCCCTGCCCCTATCCAGTCGAAAGCTGGGTCAGGCCCAATTCTCAGCCAGCAGCCAGGAATTCTTGGGCCATTGTCGAACTAGTGACAGCTGGCCCACTCGGCAGTGGTGAACACGACCGATATCGAGGCCGCAATGCACACTATTGGGCTTATTCCGCCCGACGCCAATTGGTACATGGACACCGGTGCAACGTCTCATATGACATCTTCACAAGGTAATATCTCATCCTATTTTAATTTAAGCAATAATCGTGGTATAATTATCGAAAATAGTCATTCAATTCCAATTCGTGGTTATAGTACTACAAACTTGTCTCTCTCGAACCCACTGTTAACTTTAAAAAATATCCTTCACGCTCCTCAATTAATTAAAAACTTGATTTCAGTTAGAAAATTTACTACTAACAATTGAGTTTCTGTTGAATTTATTTATTTTGGGTTTTCCGTGAAGGATTTTCAAATGGGGATGCGTCGAATGAGATGTGATAGTCTGGGTGAGCTTTATCCAATCGCCACAACCACACATCAAGCCACACCATCCACTTTTGCTACTTTAGCTCCATCTTTATGGCATGAACGTTTGGGTCATCCAGGAGCACATGTTTTTGCCTCCCTTAAACAAAATAAGTTTATTTCATGTACTAGACATCGTAATTCTCATGTTTGTCATTCATGTCCGCTAGTGAAACATATTAAATTGCCTTTTGTTGCTTCTAATTCTTGCACAGTTATGCATTTTGATATTATCCATAATGATATTAGGACATCTCTCGTTTTGAGCTCTTCGGGCCATCGATATTATCTTCTTTTGTTTGATGATTACTCTAATTTTTTGTGGATATTTCCTTTATCTAAAACGTCACAAGTGTTTTCTATATTTCTCTCCTTTAGAGCATTCATTCGAAATCAATTTGAATGGAACATTAAAAATATTCAATGTGATAATGAAAGAGAATTTGATAATGGGCCATTTTGGAATTTTTGCAAAATTAATGGTTTATCTTTTCATCTCTCTTGTCCACATAACTCATCTCAAAATGGTAAAGCAGAGATAAAAATCTGAACCATTAATAACATTGTTAGAACCTTACTTGCACATGCCTCTCTACCACCATCATTTTGGCATCATGCATTACAAATGACAACCTATCTCCTTAACATACTTCCGAGCAAACACTTGTCCTATCAATCCCAATCAAAATTTTATACCTAAGGGACCCATCCTACTCTCATCTACGAGTGTTCTGGTGCTTATGCTATCCTCTTTTTCCTTACACTATATAATCAATAAACGTCAACCCCGGTCTATTTCGTGTATTTTTTTAGGATATCTGTCAAATCATCGTGGTTACAAATGTTATGACTTATCCTCTAAGAAAATCATCGTGAGTCGTCACATAGTTTTTTATGAAATAAATTTTCCCTTGCCAAAATGCATTATTTTGTGCCTCCTACCTACGAATTTCTTGACTATAGCATATCTCGTATTTGGTCCACCGATTATTTTCCCAATCTGGCCCAATTGTTTTGGCCAACCCAGTTAATTCGGGTGAACTGGGCCCAATTACCTTAGCCCATCGGTTGTTTTCTCCAGGCCAGCAAACTAGGTCTGCCTACCCGAGCCTAGTGGTTGCCGGCTTAGTTGGGCCTCTCGCTGGCAGCCTACTACCGAGTGGCCCACTTCCTAGCGGCCCCCTGGGTAACAGACCATCCTCAAGTAGTGGCGGCCCAGCAAGCCCAAGTCACTGCCCACTGCCGGGCAGTCCCATCTCCTTTACCGGCCCACCTCCAATTCCGGCCCAACGGGCAGTCACTCATAGTCAACACGGGATTTTCAAGCCAAATAAAAAATACAGTTTTCACGCCCATATAACCAAATCATTGTTGCCCCGTAACCCAATATCTGCCCTTAATGACTCAAATTAGAAAATGGCTATGGATGATGAATATAATGCTCTTATTAATAATATGACATGTGATTTGGTGCCCCGTCCTCCTGATGTTAATGTGATTCGATCTATGAATACAAGCAGTTTGCAGATTATGTTTCTCATATTGGGTTTTCTAACAGTAGGTCTGATCATTCTCTATTCATATACCGTCAGGCTAATGATATAGCTCACGTTCTTCTATATGTGGATGATATTATATTAACTGCCTCATTTGATGCTCTTCGCAAGTCTATCATGTCACTTCTTGGCTCTAAGTTTGCGATGAAAGATATAGGGCCACTAAGTTACTTCATGGGGATAACTGTCACACATCATGCAATTGGTTTATTTTTATCTAGAAGAGATCGTTGAACGAGCTGGCATGTCCTCATGTAGGACGTCCTCCACTCCAGTTGATACAAAATCGAAGTTGAGTGCCTCTTCCAGCAAGCCATTTTCTGATCCATCACATTACTGCAGCCTTGCAGGGGCTCTGTAGTATCTCACTTTCACGAGGCCCGTCATATCTTATGTTGTGCAACATGTTTGTCTATTCATGCATAACCCGATGGAGGATCACATGAATGCGCTCAAACGCATTGTGCGCTATATTCAGGGCACTCTTGATCATGGCTTGCATCTATATCCATCTTCGAAATCCACTCTCATTTCTTACACAGATGCATATTGGGGTGAATGTCCGGATACCAGACGCTCTACGTCTGGTTATTGTGTATTTCTTAGTGACAATTTAGTATCTTGGTCATCTAAATGGCAAGCTACCCTGTCCATGTCCAGTGCCGAAGCAGAATACCGATGAGTTGCCAATGTAGTGTCTGAATCTTGTTGGCTAAGGAACCTTCTTTTGGAGCTCCACTGTCCGATTCCGAAGGCGACATTGGTTTATTGTGATAATATTAGTGCGATTTATCTTGCAGGGAATCCGGTTCAACATCAACGCACTAAGCGTATTGAGCTGGATATTCACTTTGTTCGCGAAAAGGTAGCTCGCAGATAAGTCAGTGTCCTACATGTCCCGTCACGCTATCAGATCGCCGATATTTTTACCAAAGGTCTTCCGCTGATTTTATTTGAAGATTTTCGGGACAGTGTCAACATACGCCGACCTCCCGCTTCGACTGCGGGGGTGTGATAGAATAGGAAAATATATTCGGTCATAATTCTGTATATCTTGTATATGGTAGATGTATATTTAGTCATTACTTACGGTAATTGTATCCTAGAATTTGCTTGTATTATTGTATATTTATTACCACTTTGGAATGAAATAATCAAGGAAGAATGTTTCTTACAAATAACAATATACTCGTGAAATCTTATATTATGAAATCTGAGAAGGATAGAGGTACGCGGACCTTACCCCTAATAATGATATTTCTAAAAATGTCGGTTCCAAAAGCAACATTTTTTGTATGTATGATTGCATAATGATTTTTAGGTAATACCAGTAGAAAGTAGAAAGTAGAAACATAGGTATATTGGCAGTTAAAAAACATTGTTTTTATAGAGTGGCAGTGGGCGGACGGCCCGACCGACCCAAAACCCGCCAAAAAAAATTTACCGAGCGGGACTCGAACTTTCAGGGGCGGAGCGATGTCTCGTCCTTGAGACCCAGCCCGACCCGCCCTTTGCAAAAATGGTCGTTGCACCAACGAATAATCTAAATAACCGTTGTATGACCATTTTAGCTGACCCTACCCCTTAATATTTATTTTTAACCCATAAAGTTATTATATTTACACTTTAACTTAATTTTTCAACTATAAATAACTCATTTTCTCTTCATCTTTCTCACAAATCTTCCTACAATCTCTCTAATTTCTCAATATATCTCTCTACAAGTCTACATTGTTTGCTAAATATTCAATTTTATTTATTCATTTGGGAATTGGTAGTGAAGTTGGCAACTAGCTTGAGGATCTTCCATCGAGCAAAGTTTCAATTTTCAACCTTCGATTACGATCGCCGACGTTACGTGTTTATGATATCGTTCCTTCATTAAATTATTATTGTATGTTTATTTAGTTTATATCACTTAATTTTATTGTCTTTAATTATTTATTTATTTATTATTATAATTAAAATGGAAGGATTAAAAGGTATGTTTAAGGCTAAGGGTGCTTCTTCTAGTAGGGGCAACCAGGGCAAGAGTACTTCTTCTAGTCATCTTATTCCTACACAGGATGATTTTGTTGATACTCAACATTTTCCTACAATACCATTAGATTTAGACCAGGAGCTATTTTGGAACTCGAAGACTTTAATTTAGGCGATGATCTAGATGATATACCGCTAATGTTGATGACAACACACCCACTAGTGCACCTTCAACTGAAATACCTCCTATTCCCCTAGTATGAGAGCGAGGTCGACAAAGCGACCATTAAAATCGATGCATGGACATTTTTGATAGGCGTAGAAAATCAAGTAGCCATATGTAAAATTTATAAAAATATTTTAAAATTTAAAAGCTGGAAAAGGTCACGGTGGGGCGGGGTTTAATTAGACACGTAGTAAGTGCTCATCCACCTAGGTATGCCCAATACCAGGCTTCAAAACCGGTGCGAAGCGCCCGCTCCATCGGGACAAGGTTCACATCACGATCTGGGACCAAGTCTGGTCAAATTAACCCTATGACTGGGGGAATTGTAGGCTCTAAATACAATAAACATAGAGATAGGGAAGCAATATTAAAATTAGTTGCTGTGGAAGGTTTGGCTTTTTCATTTCCTTCATCTCCCGATTTTATTCATTACATTAGAGATATATATAATCACCTTTTAACGGTTTCCTAGATCAAGCTGTTAAGAGAGATGTATTTAAATTAGCGCATGAATATCAACAATATTTACGTTTTTCATTATATCATTTTAATGGCAAAGTATCCATCACGTCTGATATAGGTCGTAGTACTAACTTGACCATGATTATTTAAGCGTAACTTGTCATTTGATAGATTATAAATGGTCTATGCAAGCGTATTTTTAGCGTATAGATATATAGATGATAGGCACACCTGGTACTTTTATTGCAGAAAATATTTATCAAATGTGTGCGATTATTGAATTACCGATAAAATTATGACTATTACATTAGATAACGCTTCTAATAACAATTACGCAATTACAATTTTAAAAAATAGTTTAACTCAGTCTTTTCCAGGACCATTTTCATATAAAATGTGTGTGCCATATATATAACTTAATTGTAAAGGATGGTCTATCACTTTTTGAAGACATTCTTAGTAAAATACAATTTGCTATAAACTTTATTTTTAAAAGTAATAAAGTACAACGTAGAAAGAATATAAAAATTTGTCATGATTGTGGACTACCTTTTAGAAAAATTCCACAAGAAGTATCCACTAGGTGGAATTCTTTATCTGAGCAACTACTTGTTGCTTATGACTATAAATTACCTATAACTTTATTTTTAACTCTCATAATAAAAGCCGGTGATATGATTTTAGATAGTGATTGGGAAAAAATTTCCGAATTTATTGTATTTTAGAGAAATTTTTTTCAAGCAACAAAAAATTTTCCGGTATATATTATCCTACTATTTCAACTCGTTATTTTATATAACTCTAATATTTTTATTACTTAGTGAATATATGAAAACCACGACTTATAAAGTTTATTAAAAACTGTTTCTCAAAATAAAAAAATATTTTATTCCTATTCCCTCTATTTATATTATTGGTTATATTAAATCTACTATTAAAATAAGACGGTACTAAATCACTAATTGAAACTATTTACGATTGTATAGAAGTACTACCACCTCCAAGTCCCAAAAATCTAAATCACCCACCACCTATTGAACAAACTAAAGAAGAAGTATTGTCTAGCGTAGAACACCAATGCAAAAATATATATAGATTTTATCAACAAAGAAAATGCTAGTAACTTACCAACTTCCATACCATCTTCTTCATCTTCAATACAACCTCACAAAAAAGACATCTTTGTTTATGGCTAGTATTGAAAGCCTCGAGAAAATAGAATGTGCGGTCATACCTCTACTACTAACCAAATTAGCGAAGTTGGATATTTTTGTTTTGCGGAGTTACATGCATCAGTATCAAAGTTATCAATGAAGATGGACATGAAGACTACGAAATCTTGGAGGGGGAATGAGAAGACCTTTCCAGACACTTTCATTGATGGCTCGAGATGTTTGAACATTCAGCGTCGTCAGCTAGCGTCAGCGCTTTTTCTGACGGATATCAAATAGGAGACCACAGGACACTCATTAGCGAGGAGGCTGACTTGGAAGTGCGATTATTATTAGAGATTGAATACGGCCGGAAGCGTGCCAACCTTGGGAGATCAACGAAGAAGATGATGAAAACTACAGCGAAATCTTAACCGAAGGTAGTGGAGCGGCGTGGACTAATTTGACCAACAAATACCAATTCCAACCCAGAAGAACCATATGAAATCATCAAGCAATTAGAACAGGTTTTTTTGAGAATGTAATTTTTTTAATTGTAATTTTATTATGTAATTTGTAACTTTTGGACAACACCACAAAGTTGCAATTTAGATTTTAGACAATTGTATTTGTATTACAAAAAAATCATATGTCTATTAAATAATATAAGAGGTACAAAAACAGCCTTGGGATGTTTTTATTACACTATCTTATTTTGTTTATTGAGTTTTTTTTTATACATATGTTATTTTAAAAAAAAAAAAAAACCCGCCGTATCCCGCCCCAAGCCCGACCCAGGCAGAGCCATGGGCAGGCCGAAGCGGGATCGGGACCGGAGCAGGACTAACTCGATCCTTAAACCCAACCCACTGGAGCCCGCCATACCCGACCCCGCCCCTTCTCCGTCGCGACTTGACCCTTGGATTCGAGTAGCTCGACCTTTGGCCACCCTTAGTTTTTTATGCTCGAGAAAGTTAGTATGTGGTAACTGTGTAGGATATTGAAACACGTGGAAAAGAATTAGAGGCAAGTACAATAACAAAATACATAAAATTTTAATGAATTATAGGGTGAAATGGCAGATATACCCTTGGTTATCCCAACTCTTCATCTTTCTATATAATAGAAAAATATATACGAAGAAAATGGATGATTTTATTCTCTGAGTTTGATTTTTGTCTTCGTTCACACACATAATGGTCCACTTTCCCAATTTTTTTTTTCAATCAGACCAAATCTAAAAGAATACTATATCAGTAAACAAATTATGAATACGACCTTTAAGTACCTTAAAGTCAAGTCCAATATGAAAGGGGACCGAGTGAATATGATAGTATGAATGACTAAAAGAAGGTTGGACCTTGAAACAAGTCTTGAGTTAGTTTTTTTTTTTCCAGTTTTTCGACTTACGTCAGATAATAGTAAATCGCGAAATGTACCTAAATGATCAGAATTTGAGAACAGAACAATTGATATTACCTACAAGGTCCTATCCAGAAGAGAGCAAATTACTTTCACCAGGATTCAAACTCACGATGCAGATCTCCAACTGAATTTTAAGTTCTTCTCTTTTGCTATTCAGATATACTTTCGGGGACAAGTGTTGGGTTAGTTTCCAATACAGTTTACTCGATACTAGGAAAGCAACAGGTACATAGTGAAATAATTAAGCTATAATGTTTAAATCTTCGGACTAATATATTGGGACATAACTTAACTACAAATGCTTATAGTCCAAAATAGTCTGAAAGTCATCACTCCCCCAACTTATGCCATTTCGACATATATGCACTTTTAAAATGATCGAATAATTTACTTAACTTTATGGCATTCGGCTTATACACAACGTTAAATTGATTAGGGATGGTAGGTGGATATAATTTTGCGGATTCCGCACCGCACCTGCCTCAGTTGGAGCGGGTAGGGGTGTAATTTTGGCGGGTAGTAGGCGGGTATGGGTATTGAAAATGTACCCGTCACGGGTAGGCGGGTAGGTGGTGGATTTGCAGTCATACCCGCTCCGCATCCAACCGCCTACCCGCCCCCCTTATACCCACCCCAAGCCCAAAATATTAGCAACCCATAAGTAGTGTCTTCAGCCCATAAGTCACGATAAGTCTCTCATTCTCCAACAAAACTCAAAACCCAACGCTTCTTCAGTCCTTCACGCCTCCCTCTCTCTCGTTCCCCTTCACGCCGTCTTTCCTCCCTCTCTCATTTTCGACGTCTCTGCCTTTTTCTTTAAACAAAAAATCACAAACTTTTTTCACGAACCACCTCGACGTCTCTGCCTTTTTCTTTAAAGGAGATGCTAATCGGAAAATATTGATGTCTTTGCTTTGTGCTTTGGGGTTGTCTTTGTGAGGTCAATTTTGGTGCATTTGTTAAGTTTTACTTATTGAGTTTGTGGAGTTCAATTGAAAAGTTAAAAAACTATATCTTATATAGCTGAAATAATATATGGGTTTTGTCTACATTTGTAATATATAGCTATTTGAGTGGATAATTTTTGGGTTTTCTTGGAAATTTTGTTTTCTTGATTCTTTGTTGTAAGGGGGAAGAGGTGAAAAAAAATGGAGAATTCTGATGGTGAAAAAATCCGGAATTCTCCTCCCTCTCTCCCAAAGAAAATGAGACCGTGACAGTATTGATTCTTGACTCAAATTTTTGGGATAATTTTTGGAATTAAATTTTTTGGGATCATGTTGATCAATAATTGATCACAAATGAATTGATTACAAAATATGGCAGGCGGGTATAGGCGGGTATTAGCGGGTGACGGATATCCACTTGGATGGTGGAGCGGGTGTGGATTTAGGAGTATACCCGCCTAGGCGGGTATGTATGTTGAAAATTGTACCCGCAAATACCTCTGAGAACCATTAGAAAATATGTCTATTCTACCAAAGTTGTATATAAATTATGCCTTAAGGGGCATAGTTTCTATGTAATTATGCCTCCAAAAATACCTCTGAGGTTGTGAGTTCGAATCCCAACAGAGTCAAAAAGAAAAAAATTGCAAGACAAGATTTCGTAGAAATTATGCCTATTCGGCAAAAGTTGTATAGAGATTATGCTTTAAGGGGTATAGTTTCTATGTAACTATGTCTGAAGGCAAAGTTACGTTGAAAATTTAAGATTATGCCTTGTCCGGCTAGTTACATAGAAACTATGTTAATAACTTTAGTCGAATATGCATAATTTCTATGAAAGTTTTGCCTTGTGAATTTTTTTCTTTTTTTTCCTCTGTTGGGATTCGAGCCCAGAATCTTTAATTTAGTAGACCCGCGAATATGGCCTATAATTTTTTATTAAATGAGAAGTAAGGACAAAATTAAATAGCGAATTGAGGGGCAAAAAATAAAGACCAGCCCGTACGAAGGAAATCCACGCAATTTTTTGAAGGATGAAGCTGGTTTGACATATTGAGCCCAATCAAAGCCCAACCTAACTACACAGATAGACTTCATAACCCAGCCCAATTTTTATACAAGAGCAAGGCTCCTCCTTTTTTTAAAAAAAATTCACTTTGGTGCATTTAGTTAGGATGTGTTTTAAAATAAAATAAGAATGTACACAAGAGAATAATATAGAGAATATTATTAGTTAATCTCGTTCAAATTGTCCTTTATAGGGCTAAGAATACCTTATTTATAGGGTACATAGTTCACCCAAAAATCACAAGAATTAAGCAAACTATTTAATCTATCTATCTATCTATATCTATATTCTATATTCTATATTATATTAAAAGCGCGAACTGCCTTAGAAATATTGATTAAACTTTTTGCTCTCCATTAAAAGATTCAACAATAGACAAAATTGTCATTTACTATTTTTTAATTTTTAAATTTTTTTTTAAATATTTCACCTATTTTATTAGTTTTTGGAAAAATAAAAAGTCCACCACTTTTTTTTTTGGAGTCCCTTTCTCAATTAGTATTACTTACGTTGTATATTCCTTATTTAGGTTTAGAATTCATTTAAGTTTAGGACTCTACCAAAATTGCCAACCAAACCTGTCGTATGCTAATAGGAAAAAATAGGTTAAGGTTTTAGTAGTTAATAAGTATTACTTTAGGTTTACAACTCTTTCATCAATTAAACCATCAGAGTCCGTTGTTGAAGAAAAATAAAAATATTTGTTTTTGGTTTTTAACAAAACTCTTCTATTTTCTATATAAAAACAGGAGAACATAGAGATTGGAATTTTTTGTCTTAGATATTAAAATTTTCTGTCTTAGATATGGTTTTCTTGATGTTTAATTTACATAACTTTTTAATTTTTTATGTCAGAAAGATATACTGATAATATTTTATTTTCTTTCTGCATTGATTGTGCAGGGATCTTGAAGATCAATCAGGATGGCAATGAAAATACAATATTACTGAACAAATTTTTAGAGACAAGTTAACTCTAACTTTTAAATCCTTGCAGTCAAGCATGGAACTAGCTGTTAAGAGTCACACATCGGAAATAGAATGAAAAATATGAGACCTTTTATATGGATTTGAAAAATCATCACCCAAAAGCTAGCTTTTGTTGAAAATTTACTAATGTGGAATTAAGTTTATCCCATTATTTATGACTCGAACAATTGGGGGCCCCGCACGTCGGAAACGTCGTTTCCACACACGTGCAATCGTAGTGTTAAGTATCGTAAATTTCGTTAATGAAAGAGATATTGGTACATAAGTGAAATGTTTGAGACATAGAATGATGAACGGTTATTGGCTAAATAACAAGTGTTTCACGTTGTTAAACGAAGAAAGGATTGTGCGAAGTGTAAGATGGTACGGGCCGGAAAAGGGCTGCGGAGCCGAGAAGGGCCGCGGCACCCCCCTTGCAGCGCCGCAGCGCCTGATTGGCAGTGAGCATCGTGAGTTTCTGGTTGAATTAGCGTCGCGGCGCTAATGTGGCAGAGCCGCTGCGCTTCATTGGTAGTGAGTGCTCGACGAAATCCCAAAGGTTTGGCTGTTAAAGTGGTTTCAATGGCATTGAATCCACCCAATAATGGCCATTACTTGGACCATTATGTTGCTGCATTACTTGGGGGTTAAATGTCACCCATTACATGGCAATTGAATGCCATTATGGGGCATTTGAAAGGTCATCTTGCACACCTATAAATTGAGGCTTTGGCTCAATTCTATAGAGAAACAAGTGAACATACTTACAAGTTAACAACATCACAAATAGATCAGTTTTTCTGATAAACAATCATTTTCTTAGCAATCTTCATTATTCGTGTTCTTCGCTGGAATCATTTGTGTAGGTTTTGCACATTTGATAGTTTGTTGTTTCATCTTGGGAGACTATTGTCCACACTTCCGTAAAGCCTATATACAGGGGCAATATTGTCTTAAAGACAGAGAGCCATCTCTCGACTCAATCGATGGTGTTGTGGTTATCTAATTGGTTGCTAAGTGTTTCAGGTGTGAACTTGAATCTCAAAGGACTCTAACCGTTCGGATTCTCATCGGATCTACAAGCCACAAGTGTAGCAGTTCATGTTCTTGTATTTCTGATTACAAGATCCATATTTGAAGTTCCAATTCAAGATCAAGACATTGACAACTTGTTGTTGTAATCTTTGTTGTTTATCCTTTCGATCACTGTAATAATTATTTACTATTCCCGTACGTGCTTTACATATCCAACAACTTTTGGGGATGAGGCTCAAGATCTATTCTTTACATGATATCAGAGTCAAGCTCATTTCAATTCTTTGTTCTTCGATGTTGGGCCCCCAAATTATATTGTCCACGCTCTAGTTAACAAACAGGGTCTGGGTGTGCGGGGGAGTGTTAAGAGTCTCACATCGGAAATGGAATGGGAATATAGACTCCTTATATGAATTTGAAAAATACTCACCCTACAAGCTAACTTTTGAGATTGAGTTAGGCCCAAATCCTTTCTTTACCCTAGCTATTGACCTCATTGACACGGTGAATTGATGAGATACTCACTTTTGTCTTTTTTTTTTGGTTTGGGTCTTTTACCTTTCGTCTACTTATTTGATATGTGAAAGTTGTACAAATTTATTTGAATATCGGTAATGTTATATTAATTAACTTGATAAGTTTTGATTAATTAAGTTGTGACCGAATTTCTTTTCTTACCTAATGCAGGTTTCTCAAAATAATTGACCTTGGTGTGTCATCTTTTAATTCAAGGTAACTTTAGTTTCATTGTAACAGTTTATTTCATGGTACTGCGTAATATCTTATCTTTTTATTCTCATACAGTTTTTCAATCATTTTTTTGGCGTTACAAATTGTTGTTGCCTCTAAAGATAGCGCAACATTGTTTATCTCTCAAACAATGAAGCATTGCTTTGACAATATGTTAACAGAGCGTACCATAGTAAATACTAAATAAATAATGTGACTCTTGTTATTTCCTAAATTTGTAAGCAATCAAGTTTTGTATACTTGGTGTTAAGTAATCTTTTCCTCTTAATTTTACTACATGTAAAATTTATCATAAGTTTATGTGATTCTCTCTTTCTCTCTCTATTTTTTTTATAATTAATTATATGATTTTTATGTCATAACAATATAAATAGCATGTAAAAGTCGGTACTGAAATATGTGAGTACGACACCTTTTTAGTTGATCTTTAAGTACAAATATTGTTATCTTGGTTGTCTGAACACATTCAGTTGATGCTCTGTGTTTCTTCAATTTATGAGTATTGTTTTTATTCAATTAAAATGTTATTACTAATTATTTATATGATGAAGGATATAATTTATTACCAAAATTTTTAATATTGACGCAATATACACGTGCAAAAGACTCTACAATATGCAAATTTATCATTTACTATTTACTTAATATTTAAGCCTTTTAAATCAGCTAAATTATGTGCATTGAATTCTTCCTTATTTGAATTATGTAACATAAAATTTTAAAAAATATCAGAAATTTCCGTGCAGAAAGAACTCATAATAAATTTAGGGGTCTATATTATTTGTTATATTAGGATTTTTTTGTAAAATCCAACAAAATATTATTTAATAAACTCCATGCCTTATACGAATTTGCATGAACTTTTTAATACAGTACCTACAAACATCCTTATTCCTTGAAATATTGTGTCCTACGCATAGGGTTAAAGTTTCACACGCATGCACGTTTGAACTACTATTCCCTTTATATGAGGGATCGTGTATTGTTTAAATTTCCGTAACTATTATCATGTTATTGTTCATATACATATTGTTATGTTCTTGTGTTCACGATACATATTAACTTGAGTAGTTTAATAAAGTATGAATTTGATGATTTTTTGTAGTAGTTGAATTTTGCATTTACGTATCAGAGAAATGCATATTTGATTTGGTATTATCTGTTGAGACATATATTCTTTAGAATTGAAAATTTCTGCCTTGCAAAGAAATTCTATATTAGAAAAAATTATCATTTAACTTTTTTCTTAATATTAATATTTTTTTAAAAATGAATCAATTTTAATTATTAAATCCTTCCTTATTTGAACTACATCAAAAGTTCAAATATTTAGGACTTTAAAATTTCACCTAAACAATTAGCACAATATAACAAACATATGGAGAAGTTGAAAAAAGGTTATACTATCCCTAAAGGACGAGATTTAGAAGAATTTTATTTCTTGAATGTTTAAAAATTAAAATAGATTTCTCATATAGGTAATATCATTAATGGAAGTTATAATTCAAAATTACATGTTTAAATAAAGAGAAGAGAAATCTAAATATGTATTACACGTAATTCAGTAAGGACGTCAATGTAATAAAATTATTTTGTCATTTGAATGATTATTATCGTCTATTTTATATTTTATATTTTTATTTTCAATGTATTTTTTTATTTATTTACCCGTGCGACGCATTTACGGTGAAACTAGTATTGTTTAAAGATGTAGAGAGAAGGATATAGAGATTATCATTAGTTTTTTTTTGTTGACGAAGGAACCCGCAGCCGCTACTCTTTCGAGTGCGCACAGGGTAAACCCCGGACTGATGCAATAGCCTGCAAACCACGTCAGCCGATTAACCACACTTGGCAAGCCATGTGTGACAGGCTCAACCAAGAAGGTTTATGCAAGGGATCGAACTCGTGACCTTGTAGTCCCGCGCTCTACTGCTACACCAACTTGGCTACACTTGCGGGTAAGATTATCATTAGTTGATTGGATTAGCAAGAGAGACCACACTACGAAAATGAAAAGACGTACTAAATTAAATATTCATAGTCACGCGGTAAAAGAGGTTAACTGATTGGCAAGGCTCCTTGTCGAGTATAGCTCACATTTGAACATAAGAAAAAATCTAATCCGATAGATGATGAAGTTCAAAATAAAATAATCTTGTGAAGGAGAAAATTTAAAAACGGTAAGATTTGAGTAATTTCCCTTAGGAATTCCTTTCATTAATCACAATATATATAGTTGTACAGAGGTTGATTCCTAATAAGATAAGAATCATAACTTACCTTAAATTGTTGATTCCTCATACAATAAGAATCTTAAGTTACCTTAAATATACATCTATTGTTGACACCCAATTTTGTCCCATCTTTTACACAATTTTAAAATATAGGCATATATGTGTATATATTTTATTATTATTTTTTATTCGCATTTTTTACTATCATTTGCATCTTTATCATAATCATAGTTTTATCCATAATATTCTATATTATTTTATTTTCGCAAAATTGCATCGCGTTCCCATTTTTTTTATTAAGCATTAAACATTTCGCAAATATTATATTTTATTATTATCACATCATTATGTTATTTTAAATAATTCACATCTTTTACAAAAAAAAAATATTTTTTAATATTAAACCCCTTTTATATTTTTAAATCCATAATCCATTTTTCATTTTTTTCCAACCCAAAACAATTTCTACCCAAAACAATTTCTACCCAAAACATTCTATCAACCCCAAAGTCCATCTCCCCAAATTAACTCTTATTTTATTTAAAAACCAAGCCCAACAACCATTCCCCATCACCCAAAATAATTCAACTCCCTCTTCCCTTATTTCGCCCACCCAAAACCCCAAACTCCTAAGCCCAACAAACCCTTTATTCCCTTCCCCTTCATTTCCCTTATACCCCAACCCACAAAATTAAAACACCTAATAACCTAACAACTTCATCCAAACCAAAGCCCAATTCCCTTTCCCTTATTTCCTTTACCCTCAAACCAAATCTCCCAAGCCCAACCAATACAAACCCAAATCGGCCCAACCGAACCGGCCCAACTCCCACACCCTTTTATTCTACACCCCAACTCCCAAACCCCCAAAACCCAAAAAAAAAACAAAGATAAAAAAAAAAAACCCAACCCCAACACCCACAGCCCTCTCTCTGCCGCCCCCCTACCCCCCTACCCCCCACGCCGCCACCCTACACCCCTACGCCTGACACCACCAGTCACCACACCGCCGCCTGACACCACCAATCATCCCCATCACCTTTCTGCAACACATGCCCCAAGAACAAGCCCCAAAATACAGATTTTTTTTTTGCCTTTAATTCAAATTTCAAACTCGTTCTTGGAGGGAAAATCCACCTATAAATATCCCACTTGTTCTTCATTTTTAGGGGAAAAAAATCTGGATTTGGAGGGAGGAAAATCTGGATTTGGAGAAGAAAATCTGGATTTGGAGGAAAAAATCTGAATTTTGGAAGTCCGAAAATCGAATTCAAGTGTTGAAATCCGAAATTTAAAATCTAAGATTCTCCTAAGGTTGGTATTGTTTCTTTTTTGTGTTGTTCATCATCTTAAAGAGTCCGAAAATGTAAGTTAAAATTATTGGGATTTTGGTAGTGAATAATCTGAAATTTTGCTATTTTTTCACTGTTTCGGATTAAGATTCGGGTCAGATCGTTCTGGTCGGCCCGACCAGTTCGGATAATTTCCAGTTTTTGCATTTTTATATCTGGTTGTTTGTTATCTGAAATTTGGAAAGAAATCGATCGGGTTGAAAATTCGGGTCGGGTCAGATCTTGTTAAGGTCGGGTCGACCGGTTCGGATAATTTCGATTTTGTATTTTATATCTTGTTGTTGGTTATCTGAAATTTGGAAAGAATTCGATCCGGTTTGAAAATTCGGATTAGGGTCGGGTCAGTCATCGTTATCGGGTCGACCGGTTTCGGATAATTTTGATTTTGTATTTTTATATCTTGTTGTTGGTTATCTGAAATTTGGAAAGAAATCGATCAGGGTTGAAAAATCCGATTCGAATTCGAGTCATTGTTAAGGGTCGGTCGACGATTCGGATAAATTTCAGATTTTTGTGTTTTTCATATCTCATTCTTGGTTATCAAAAATCTGAATTTCTGATTTCATTGGTCACCGTTCATAATCCGGTCTGTTTATTTTTATAAATGCTTCTTAGTCTGTTTTGGTTACGAAACTTGAATTCGGGTCGGATAGTTTAGTCGCTCTTTATCTGTTTTTATTGTTATTATGTTATTGATGGAATTAATACCGCATTCTCTTTGTTGTTTTATTGATTCAAACTAATATTGCGTCCATCTTCCCTTCCTTCCCGATTTCATATTACGGTTTCTTGTTTTTACTATTTTAAAACTAAACACCGCGTATTTTCGAATTTGTCTCTCTGTTTTTACGCTTTACGATTCATCGCTTCACCTTCTTTGTTTCTTGCCTTGTTTTAAAATTTTCTTGATTTGAACACGATCGACACTTGGCCGATGAAAAATATCCGTCGATTTTGAGGCCTCCATGATTGCAAAAGCGGAAATATAACCCAGGGCAAGGATGAGGCTTAAACCTTTATTTCATCCGAGATCAACATGTTTAGTAGGCGAGGTGACTAAAATAACCAACAAGTTATATATTCGCGACCACGACGTGATTATAGTGATCTTTTCTATTTCACGAGAGACCAACACGTTTAGTAGGCGAGGCAATCAAATAAACCACATTAGTCATATGTTTGCGACCACGACGTGATTGGAATGTTCTTTTCAAAATTTAAGTCTGAGCCCTCCGTGATAAAAATATTCACCGTTTTGAATACGGATATGAAGTTATAAGTATTTAACTGTTTCTAACCGTTTGTTCTTGGCGACTTGCGAGGATTAAAGCAAATAAAGACAAATATTCGTCGGAGGTTATTTATTTTATTTCTTTCTTTAATTAGACTTTTATCCCGCTTTTGTATTGTAATATTATTTATCGCACTTATGTAATTATTGAAATGCTTAGAATAGGCAAACTTATGATTAATTCATAGGTTAGTTTAAGATTTGAAACCCGTCGCTAGCTTATTTATTTGTAGGCTCAAGTTAAATTCAAAACTTAGAAATCCTTCGCTAGTTTATTTATTTTTAGGCTCAAATCACGCGTATCCAAGATTTTCAAAACAACTTTTGTCATCTTTTATTTGCTTTATTAAATCATACCGAATAAGTTTATCTTTTGTCAATTTACAATTCATTGATTCCCCAAATTTTACTTCTTTGGCATTATAAATAATTTGTTTTACTATCAATTGTCAAATACATATTTTTCCAACTCTACATGTATTTCTCTTTAAATACCATACAAATGCATATTTTAAAAAAAAAATCTCTACATGTATCTTTCTTTTTAAAAAATGCATCATTTACTAAAATTATTTGCGAACATCTTTAAAACTATTATACTTGTAAAAAACATATATTTTTCTAGTAATAATTAACTTTGAGTTTGTGGGATAACCGCAAGTTAGCGGATCTTAAAGGATGCCTAACCCCTTCCCTTTAGGATAATAAAGAACCCTTACCTAGAATCTCACTAGTTTCGCAGACCTTAAAATTGGAGTTAGATTGCAGCATTTAGTTTAATATTTAGGTGTCCTAATTCACCGTAAAAAATAATTAGGTGGCGACTCCTCAACCCTTTTACCCAGGAATCACCGGATACGTCCGTGCTCCGCTTTCTGACCCGGAGCGGGTCGAAAATGGGGCGCGACAGCATGGCGACTCCACTGGGGATTTTCAGGTTCTTAACCATAGCAATTCAGGTTAATTATATTGTGCTTTATATTGCTCCTTATTTGATCTATTGTTTTTAATTATTTCCTTTTTGAAATTTTGTATGCATAACTGCTTTAGTTGCTATACTCTCTTACTGCTTTCCTTAAATTGGCATTTCGCTCATATTTCTTCCACTCTGAAAAATTGACACTATCACACATTACACGCGAGGTGTGTTTTGCGCACCCGCAAATTTCTTTCAAAGTTCCAAATTTTTAGGAGAGTTGGTATATGCGCGGAGCGTCCGGACCATCCGGTTGGCCGCGTAGCCTTCTCACTCGAGCCGTCCGCTCGGGAACCTTGAGTCTAGTCAGCCAAATCTTAGAAAATTTAGGATAGAGCTATACCACCCTTTATTTTTAAGTCATGCATGCATACACCTTAGGTGGAGTCGATCTGGGTATCGACTCCACAATTAAGAAATCTACCAAAATTCTGAACGGGTCTGCCAATCCAACGACCAATCGCCATATTACGTTAAGCGTGACAAACATAGACAAATCCAAGTCCAATCATGTCATGGCGGATTGGAAAATGTACATTTATTTTCTCTCATTTCCGGCAAAAGCATTACGGTTTAGCGGCTTGGATCAATCTGTCATAATCTCGCATATCTGGCGTTTAGGCCCACCTCAGGCATAAGGGAGGCCCATGCATTTAGGGCGCACATTTAATTTTCATTTAATCATTTTGTTGTTTTCTCTCGCTTTTTCACTCTGTGCATATTATTCGAAGCAATAACTACTCGCCCTATACTAACTTGGTTTTCTTCATTTTTAGAAGGTTTATTTTGCATAGGTTATTTTTCCCAAAGGTTGATTCGCGTTGACTAAAACTGGCGGAACATCCCTACTTCACGAGATCCAAAGGCCCCATCATTCAAAGAAATGGCGATTCAGATGCATCCGAACAGACTGGCCTGAAACTTATTGCTCTTTCGACTGATGAACCAGAAGCTTCGGAAAATAAAAATGCTTCCGTCCAAGAAAAATACATCGTCCAACTGTTACAACAAATGACAGCCATGCAGACTGAGATAGA
Organism: Anisodus acutangulus; assembly: GCA_029783415.1. Lineage (NCBI taxonomy): Eukaryota > Viridiplantae > Streptophyta > Magnoliopsida > Solanales > Solanaceae > Anisodus > Anisodus acutangulus. The sequence continues at coordinate 50,600,204 of CM056495.1, read as the reverse complement.
GCGGCTCCAAAATCTCACCAACTTGTCCATTAGCGCCAATATCCCACTCCCTGAACAAGGGACGAATGCAACTGCACCGCGAACTTTTTCATCTCCTGAATCGCCATTTCCCCAAAACCTCCACGAAAATTCGCCACTAAACAAAACCAATCCACAACACACTAAATCACAAGCTAGTCCACAACAAAGCCCGCCACAAAATGATCCGGCATCCTTCACAACTCCACATACCCAAATTACCACACTCATCCAAAACACTTCTTCCACGCAAAATCACCAGACAACCCAACACATATTGATGGCACCGTCGGCTGATCCCAACGGCAAAGTATGTGCCACCAGTATATGCAACGGAAGCTCAACTTTTACTACCACAGTACCAAACATGGCTTTTCAGGAAATCAGCGAGTGTGAAGAAATGGACAGGCAGGTAATGATCAGAACCAATGAAAGTGTGGCGAAAGATATTCATAGCCTAAAAGAAGCATTCAAGAATATCCAAACCATCAAGGGGCATGAAGGACTCGAGTACGAAGATTTGTGCATGCATCCCGACATTGAATTGCCTGTAGGATATAAGGTGCCAAAATTTGGCTTGTTTGATGGGAAAGGAAATCCTCACGCTCATTTAAGATCATCTTTGTGACAAAGCGATTGGGGTAGAGTAAAGACCAGGCCATCATAATGAAGTTGTTCGTAAGGAGTTTAACGGGAGAAGCACTCGGCGGTACCACGAGCCAAAACCGCGAAAATGGCGTAATTGGGGGCACGATGGCACAAGATTTCGTGGATGATTTAAATTCAACAACGACCACAGTCTTGGACCGATTTTATCGATGAAGTTGGAAAAGAAGTCCACAGAGACCTTGAGAGAATATGCCATGAAGTGGAAGCGAAGCGTGAAAGTTCAACCCCAGATAGAAGAAAGTGAGATGACCACTCTTTTTGTACAATCTTTGAAAGATGCAACATACTATGAGAGAATGATAAGCGTCATAGGGCGAAGTTTCTCTGAAGTTATAAGAATGGGAGATTTCATAGAAGAGGGAATCGAGCAGGAAGAATTACAAACTTTGTAGCATTGCAAGCAACGAGTGAGACAATCGGTCGGACTCATTTGAGGAAGCGATAAGAGGAAGAGAGGCAGTGTCCTCTGTGGTGACAGTTGAAACATAGGCCAAATCAAATGTCAACCTACCAAATGCCATCACCTGACCTCCCTACTACAATCAAAACAACCAAAGTCCTCGGCCTTCCTATTATTGCCCATACGCCCAAAGTCCTCAACCTTACTATCAATACCCACTGGTCCCTACCATCTACCATACCCGGCCAATATATAGCACCTTGCCTCGGCGCCACCTATCCGAATCCCCACAATATCCGCCCGCATACTTACCTCACCCACGAGTCCATCTACCAAACGCACTGGACCGCGCAAAACACGAAAGAAAGCGGCTAAAACCTATACACCTTTAGCGAACCTCGAGCTCGGTTGTATGAACGATCGAGAACCGCGAGGAATACTCCCACCTATCCAAGGAAATGTCCCCAATCCTGTTCCTAAATGGCACGATGAGACCAAGCGTTGTGCATACCACTCGGGAATCCTGGACACGACGAAAATTGCTATGCCCTCGGAGAGCAGAATCGAGGCATTAATCAAAGAAGGAGTTATCCGGTGAAAGGACCTGCCTCTAATGAAAACAATAACTCTTTGCGGATCATGACGATGCAAATGTGAATATGATTCTGTTGATGAAGAACACAACTTGGAAGGGACTATTGTGCCACCCAGGAGAAAGGAAAAGGTTAAATCATCGACCTTTGTCACCCCTATGATTACAAATCCAATTGAGGGCACCGCTCGGAGTAAAGTACTTCCTCCAAAGTCGCGGGTCATGGCACCATCTTTTCTTGGAAAAGTCCTATCAACCAATCTCGAAGGAAGAGATGCTCTTTTGCCAAAGCATGTTCCACCTCTGAGTCAGTCATTCGTCCGAGCATGCGCCACTCGGGGAATCAAAGGAGGACAATGCGACCAACCTCGTTGAGGATTCAAAAGTCTTTTCATTCTTGAAGAAGAAGCGAGGATGCAGTGTGATTTTCGAGGATTACGCTAAAGACTCAACCATTTGGGATGCAGAGCAAGAAGATGATTTGGGAAGTGGACTGTGCCCGGCCTTGTTTCTCCCAGAAACTAGTTAACTGCATTAATATTTAATGAAACAATGCGATTCAAATTGAGGCCTGAATCACATATATGCATTTAATGTGTTTTGCCTCTACCTTTTGAAAACTTAAAAAGACAAATCTGCATTGCTTTTGCTATTTTAAAATTTGTTTTGTTTAATAATTTTCTTTTCTTTTCCATTATGCAAACTAATCTGTCGATAATGTGTGACACATTTGAAACAAGCAAGCAAGACTTCGAAGAATATAAGGAAGACTCACAACCGGAAGAACTGGGGCATAAGCCAAAGCCAGGTTTGGATGAAACATCAAGATGGTTGATAATTACAAAGCATTGGTCCGAGCATTTTCTTCTGGGGCAATGATATATCTTTCGAAGCCAAGTGGATACAGAATCATGTACGAAGAGACTGATTGATGAAAAGCAGATGGGCCTAGATTTGTCAGGCAACCTTATCGAATAGAATGGCAAAAAACCATCAATGCAGATGCAGTGAAGAGATACCATATCTAAGATTAGTTATTCTCTATGTAATACTTTTTCTATGTTGTAAAAGTTGCGCTCCCTCGGCAGGATACGCATAGAACCCACGAAGGGTTCAGTTTCTTTAGATCACAAATTTCCCCAAGTTCCTTTTACTTGTAACCATGAACTACGTCATGACCTGATTCCCCCGGCGGGATACGTAGGCGGCCACATCGGCTTCGGTCCCATTTAAAAAAAAAAAACCCTTACAATCTCCTTTGCTTGTAATGAACTACGTCATGACCTGATTCCCTCATGGGGATACGTAGGCGGCCTAAATCGGCTTCGGTCCCACCATTAGGAAATATTCTCTCCTTTATATCACATATGACAAAATGCACCCTTCTAATCACCTTGATAGGACATGCAAGCAGCCCACACAAGACTCGATTGTCCGTTCAAAAGATCGTTATTCTCACATATCGGAAACTGGGGCATTTTTAAGGGATCACTGTCGGAGGACGCCGATAAACATGGAAAGGCATCGACAAGCTAAGTCTTCAGCCTAAGAGGATTTTGGATAAGACGTTTGCTTTGTTTCACCGCATGTCGCTGCTCGACAGACATTTACATATATGCATACTTTCTTATAAGCAATTTATTTTCAACAAATACTTTCATTAGAGTTTGACAAGATTTTTATTACTAATATGCATACTTTCTTATAAGCAATTTATTTTCAACAAATACTTTCATTAGAGTTTGACAAGATTTTTTTTACTAATATGCATACTTTCTTATAAGCAAATCATTTTCAACAAATATTTTCATTAGCAGTTCGACAAGGACTTTTTAATGATAAGCATACTTTCTTATAAACAAATTATTTTCAACAAATGTTTTCATTAACGGTTGGCCAAGACTGGGAACCAGACAGGGGCTACATGTCCGAATCAGCAGGACATGCAGCTATCAAGAGCCAAAGCTACCAAGTCAACGCGAATCAACCGCCCCTCCCCAAACTCACAAATTTTTTTTGAGTACAGGTTCTTCAGGTTGAAAAAGCAGAGAAGCTACATCAGTTATGATCAATTCCCCAAAGAATTTCGGCACCACAACTCACTACAAGGATTACGTTCCTGTTTTGCATCTATACGAAGACATCATCTTGACCTACAGGGTCCCGACTATTATGCCTGCACAAAGATGTTATTTCGAATCACAAAGAACGACAACAAGGCAAACCCGACGGCAAAGACGTCGCATCACATTTTCGCCCGTGCCAGGACAACATTTCAATTCACATGAGTTTGGATCGGCAGAAGATTCAGCACAACGTGGAACCCTATTACAGCAAACTGACGGCAAGGACGTCACTTACATCTCTTGCAACAGGACAACATTACAATATCGTCATGGCAGCACGACAATCATTTTTACAGCTTTACAACGACGTCAACAGCATTACAATGACGTCTTCAACGCAGCAACTATCTTTTACCGCATCTCAACGACGTCAACAGCATTACAATGACGTCTTCAAAACAACAGCTATCTTTTACGGCAACACAACAACTATCTTCTACAGCATCTCAACGACGTCAACAACATTACAATGACGTCTTCGACGCAAAGACTATCTTTACGGCAATGCAACAACTATCTTTACAAGATCTCAACGGCGTCAACAAAGATTACAATGGCGTCTTCAAAACAACGACTATCTTTTAAGAACACAACAACTATCTTCTACAAAGATCTCAACGACGTCAACAAAGATTACAATGGCGTCTTCAAAGCAAGACTATCTTTACGGCAATGCAAAGAACTATCTTTTACGCATCTCAACGACGTCAACAAAGATTACAATGGCGTCTTCAACGCAGTGACTATCTTTACGCTATCTTTTACGACAACACAACAACTATCTTTTACAGCATCTCAACGACGTCAACAGCATTACAATGACGTCTTCAAAACAGCAGCTATCTTTTACGGCAATGCAGGAACTATCGTTTACCGCATCTCAACGACGTTAACAACATTACAATGACGTCTTCAACGCAGCAGCTATCTTTACACGGCATTACAACAACGTCATTGGCGTTATCGCAAAGACAACAAATATCTTTACCGCATCTCAACGACGTCAACAACATTACAATGACGTCTTCAACGCAGCTGACTATCTTTACAAAGATTACAACAACGTCATTGACGTTACTGCAGCACATCAACTATCTTCAACAGCATTACAACGACGCCTTCAGCTCAACAGCTATCTGCAACAACTAACATCATTACAACAACGTCATCGGCGCATCGCAAAGACAATAAATATCTTTACTGAGATTACAACGACGTCAATAGCATTACAATGGCGTCTTCAACGCAGCTGACTATCTTTACAAAGATTACAACAACGCTATTGGCGTTCTGCAAAGACATCAACTACCTTCAACAGCATTACAACAACGTCCACGACGTTACGGCAGCACGACAACTATTTTTTACAACAACGACATAAGCAAAGTCTATACAACGACGACATCATCAACGTCTATATAACGACGACATCATCAACGTCTATACAACGACGACGTCAACAACATTACAATGCCGTCTTCAACACAACACGTCGATCCAACGACGTCATTTCAGGCGCCCACCTTATAATGAGGGTATTTTAATTTCAGTCAGGCGTCCACCTTATAATGAGGGTATTTTAATTTCGATCAGCCCACCTCCTAATGTGCGGGTATTTCTAAGTTATTTTCTCTACAATTTTTCTCGTGATTATACACTAATTATATCTTAAGCTTAGGTTTGCGAGGAGTTTCTAATTTGCGTGAATTTCATCATAGCGTGGAACTATCCCCACTTACGAACCGAGGCAAATTGGTCAACGACCTACTTGAATATCGTTCCGCTCTTCCCATTAAGTTTTCACATACGCAGCAGTGTCATCATTAACTCGACACTGGGGCATTATTTCTGGATTCTGCACCATCTTTTTGCAACTTCTATACCCCTCGGAATTCTATTTCTTACCATGCAGTCCCGTTGATCAGGACAAAATTGGCTACTCAGTCAACTTCTTTGGCCGAAAACTCTTTCATCGTCTCCGGCCAAAGAGGGGCATCTGTTGACACCCAATTTTGTCCCATCTTTTACACAATTTTAAAATATAGGCATATATGTGTATATATCTTATTATTATTTTTTATTCGCATTTTTTACTATCATTTGCATCTTTATCATAATCACAGTTTTATCCATAATATTCTATATTATTTTATTTTCGCAAAATTGCATCGCGTTCCCATTTTTATTAAGCATTAAACATTTACTTAAATATTATATTTTATTATTATCACATCATTATGTTATTTTAAATAATTCACATCTTTTACAAAAAAATATTTTTAATATTAAACCCCTTTTATATTTTTAAATCCATAATCCATTTTCATTTTTTCCAACCCAAAACAATTTCTACCCAAAACAATTTCTACCCAAAACATTCTATCAACCCCAAAGTCCATCTCCCAAATTAACTCTTATTTTAGGCCCAAAAACCAAGCCCAACAACCATTCCCCATCACCCAAAATAATTCAACTCCCTCTTCCCTTATTTTGCCCAGAAAACCCCAAACTCCTAAGCCCAACAAACCCTTTATTCCCTTCCCTTCATTTCCCTTATACCCCAACCCACAAAATTAAAACACCTAATAACCTAACAACTTCATCCAAACCAAAGCCCAATTCCCTTTCCCTTATTTCCTTTACCCCTCAAACCAAATCTCCCAAGCCCAACCAATACAAACCCAAATCGGCCCAACCCGAACCGGCCCAACTCCTACACCCTTTTATTCTACACCCCAACTCCAACAAAGATAAAAAATAAAAACCTAACCCTAACACCCCTAGCCCTCTCTCGGCCGCCGCCACCCTACGCCCTTACCCCCCACGCCGCCACCCTACACCCCTACGCCTGACACCATTAGTCACCACACCGCCGTCTGACACCACCAATCTACCCCATCACCTTTCTGCAACACATGCCCCAAGAACAAGCCCCAAAATTCAGATTTTTTTTTTGCCTTTAATTCAAATTTCAAACTCGTTCTTGGAGGGAAAATCCACCTATAAATATCCCACTTGTTCTTCATTTTTAGGGGGAAAAAAATCTGGATTTGGAGGGAGGAAAATCTGGATTTGGAGGAAAAAATCTGAATTTTGGAAGTCCGAAAATCGAATTCAAGTGTTGAAATCCGAAATTTAAAATCTAAGATTCTCCTAAGGTTGGTATTGTTTCTTTTTTGTGTTGTTCATCATCTTAAAGAGTCCGAAAATGTAAGTTAAAATTATTGGGATTTTGGTAGTGAATAATCTGAAATTTTGCTATTTTTTCACTGTTTGGATTAAGTCGGGTCAGTCTTTATTCGGGTTGGCCCGTCGATTCGGATAATTTGCAGTTTCTTTGCATTTTTATATCTGGTTGTTTGTTCTCTGAAATTAGGAAAGAAATCGATCCGGGTTGAAAATTCCGGGTCGGGTCGACCCGGTTCGGATAATTTCCAAATTTTGTATTTTTATATCTTGTTGTTGGTTATCTGAAATTTGGAAAGAATTCGATCCGGTTTGAAAATTCGGATTTCGGGTCGGGTCGGTCAACATTAGGGTCGGGTCGACCGGTTCGGATAATTTTGATTTTGTATTTTTATATCTTGTTGTTGGTTATCTGAAATTTGGAAAGAAATCGATCGGGGTTGAAAAATCCGATTCAATTCGGGTCGACCAGTTCGGATAAATTTCGATTTTGTGTTTTTCATATCACATTCTTTGGTTATCAAAAATCTGAATTTCTGATTTCATTGGTCACCGTTCATAATCCGGTCTGTTTATTTTTTTATAAATGCTTCTTAGTCTGTTTTGGTTACGAAACTTGAATTCGGGTCGGATAGTTTAGTCGCTATGCGTGTTTTTGCATTGTTATTATGTTATTGATGGAATTAATACCGCATTCTCTTTGTTGTTTTATTGATTCAAACTAATATTGCGTCCATCTTCCCTTCCTTCCCGATTTCATATTACGGTTTCTTTGTTTTACTATTTTAAAACTAAACACCGCGTCTTTTGAATTTGTCTCTGTTTTTACGCTTTACGATTCTTGCTTCACCTTCTTGTTTCTTTGCCTTGTTTTAAAATTTTGCTGATTTGAACACGATCGACACTTGGCGATGAAAAATATCCGTCGATTTTGAGGCCTCCACGGTTGCAAAGCGGAAATATAACCAGGGCAAGGATGAGGCTTAAACCTTTATTTCATCCGAGATCAACATGTTTAGTAGGCGAGGTGACTAAAATAACCAACAAGTTATATATTCGCAGCCTACCACAGCGTGATTATAGTGATCTTTTCTATTTCACCGAGAGACCAACACGTTTAGTAGGCGAGGCAATCAAATAAACCACATTAGTCATATGTTTGCGACCACGACGTGATTGGAATGTTCTTTTCAAAATTTAAGTCCGAGCCCTCCGTGATAAAAAATATTCAACTGTTTTGAATACGGATATGAAGTTATAAGTATTTAGCTTTCTAACCGTTTGTTCTTGACAAATTAGGGGATTAAAGCAAATAAAGACAAATATTCGTCGGAGGTTATTTATTTTATTTCTTTCTTTAATTCAGCTTTTATCCCGCTTTTGTATTGTAATATTATTTATCGCACTTATGTAATTATTGAAATGCTTAGAATAGGCAAACTTATGATTAATTCATAGGTTAGTTTAAGATTTGAAACCCGTCGCTAGCTTATTTATTTGTAGGCTCGGTTAAATTCAAAACTTAGAAATCCTTCGCTAGTTTATTTATTTTTAGGCTCGTCACGCGTATCCAAGATTTTCAAAACAACTTTTGTCATCTTTTATTTGCTTTATTAAATCATACCGAATAAGTTTATCTTTTGTCAATTTACAATTCATTGATTCCCCAAATTTTACTTCTTTGGCATTATAAATCATTTGTTTTACTATCAATTGTCAAATACATATTTTTCCAACTCTACATGTATTTCTCTTTAAATACCATACAAATGCATATTTTAAAAAAAAAATCTCTACATGTATCTTTCTTTTTAAAAAAATGCATCATTTACTAAAATTATTTGCGAACATCTTTAAAACTATTATACTTGTAAAAAACATATATTTTTCTAGTAATAATTAACCTGAGTTTGACCGGATAACCGCAAGTTAGCGGATCTTAAAGGATGCCTAACCCCTTCCCTTTAGGATAATAAAGAACCCTTACCTAGAATCTCACTAGTTTCGCAGACCTTAAAATTGGAGTTAGATTGCAGCATTTAGTTTAATATTTAGGTGTCCTAATTCACCGTAAAAAATAATTAGGTGGCGACTCCTCAACCCTTTTACCCAGGAATCACCGGATACGTTCGTGCTCCGCTTTCTGACCCGGAGCGGGTCGAAAATGGGGCGCGACAGCTATCATAATTATAACATATACTGTGAATATTCGGAGAATATTCGCTAATACACCCCCTCAGTCGGAGCGGGAGGAGGCCGAACGCTAAGGCTGGATCGGAAGTCGGTGAAGAGCTGTCGCGGTAGTCCCTTTGTGAAAATATTTGCATACTGATAGGAGGAAGGTACGTGTAAAATTTTGACCTGACCAAGGGCAACCTTCTCACGCACAAAGTGAATGTCCATCTCTATATGCTTGGTTCGCTGATGCTGGACCGAATTGTGAGACATATAGATGGCAGATATGTTGTCACATTAGACTATAGACGCCTTTTGCAGTGGACACTAGAGCTCCAAAAAAAGATTTCGGAGCCAACAGATCTCAGCAACAACATTAGCAACTCCGTGATACTCTGCTTCAGCACTCGAATGGGATAACATGGCATGTCGCTTGGCGGACCATGAAATAAGATTATCCCCAAGAAATACATAGTAGCCGGAGGTAGAGCAACATGTGTCCGGACATCCTACCCAATCTGCATCTGTGTAGGAGAGCAACTTGGTTGAGATAGAGGGGTAGAGATGCAGTCCAAAATCCAGTGTGCCCTTAACGTATCTGATAATACGTTTGAGCGCCGCAAAATGGGACTCCCGAGGGTCGTGCATAAACAGACACACTTGCTTAACGGCATATGCAATATCGGGCCTAGTGAATGTAAGGTACTGAAGGGCACCTGCAAGGCTCCGATAGAGAGTGGGATCAGAAACTAGCGCGCCCTCATTGTCATTGAGCTTGGATTTCGAGTCAACCGGAGTTGGCATAATTTTATAATTTGTCATCTTAGCCCTGTGTACTATCTCCTCCGCATATTTGCGCTGATACAAAAATATAATAGCTGCAGATCTGGTCACGGATATATCCAAGAAATAACTCAGCTTGCCCAAGTCAGTCATAGCAAATTCAATTTTGAGTAGAACAATTATTTCATTCTTCAACCCGTCAGAGAAGGCAGTAAGAATAATGTCATCCACATATAATAGCAAATAAGCAGTATTGTTACCTCGATGGAAAGTGAAGAGAGAGTTATCACACTTGCTACATGTAAATCCGATTTGCATAAGATACCTGGCAAAGCGATCATACCAAGCGCGGGGTGCCTGTTTCAAGCCATACAAGGACTTCCTGAGATGACATACAAACTGCGGAACTGCCGGATGAACAAAGCCAGTGGGCTGATGCATGTACACAGTTTCTTTCAAATCCCCATGAAGAAATGCATTCTTGACATCAAGCTGATGAATTGGCCAATGCATGCCCATAGCAATACTGAGAATAGTCCGAATAGTAGCCGGTTTAACAACCGGACTGAATGTCTCACCACAATCAATACCCTCATGTTGATTCGTGCCATTAGCAATCAGTCTTGCCTTATACCGCTCCAAGTCATCACTGTTTCTTTACTTGTGACGAAATAACCACATGCACCGGATAATATCAACACTGTCCGGTCTAGGTACCAAATCCCAAGTGTTCTGCTTGGTTAAAGCATTAAATTCCCCGCATATGGCTGTATTCCAATTAGGGTCCAGTTTGGCTAGTTTTGGATTTTTTAGAATGAGTGATATGGTTTGTGCGGAGAGGTTAAAATGGACCTTGGGTTTGAAAATCCCGTGTTGTGCAGGAGTCTCCATACGATGGGTAAGGCGTGATGGGTGAGTGCGGATTTGGAGGTTGTGGGTTGTCCGGGTTCACGGAAGCGGCGATCTTTGTTGGAGAAGCGAGAGACATAGCTGGAGGCAGCAGGGTCTTGGATGGGCGGGGAGGCGTGTGGAGGCGATAGGGAGTCTTGGTGGGGTGTTCGACCGAGAGTTGGGAGGTGTTTGGTCGGAGATGGTGCCGGACATTAAGCGAGGGCGGAGGCTGGCGCTTGAGCTCTGTCGGAACAATAAATTTGCCGGTTAGGTACAGAGAATGGATAGTCAGGGACATACTCGGTTCATAGAGAAAGATGTAATCAGTAGTCTGAAATTTTTGGAGATTTAAAAAAGGAAAGGTCGTCTCGTGAAATGTGACGTGACGGGAGATGATGATTTTGCGAGTGGCAATGTCATAGCACATGTAGCCCCAATGAGTAGGAGAGAGACCAACGAAGACACAAGGCATGGTGCGAAGGGCAAGTTTGTGAGGTGTAGTAGGGGCTATGTTGGGGTAGCATAAGCAGCCGAAAATACGGAGATGGTCATAGGATGGGAACCTACGGTATAAGATTTCGGTAGGGGTCTTATTTTGGAGAGTGCTAGTTGGTAAAATATTAAGAAGGGATTCTACCATTTTAACAACATAGACCCAAAAAAGCGGTGGAAGACAGGCATGAAACAGAAGGGTGTGAACCATGTTATTGATGGTACATATAATTCGTTCAACCTTTCCGTTTGGGAGGAAGTATAGGGATATGAAAAACGGAAAACCATGCCTTGTTTAGAGCAGAAATTGTAAAATGCCGAGTTATTAAATTCACGTCCATTATCACATTGGAATAATTTGATAAATTTTTCAAACTGTGTTTTAATGAATTTTTGAAATTCAAGGAACTTGGTAAAAACTTCAGATTTGAATTTCAGTGGGTAAATCCAGACAAAATGTGAAAAATCATCTAAGAATACTAGATAAAATTTGTGACCCAAAGTGCTAACAACCGGAGATGTCCACAAATCAACATGAACAATATCAAAATGAGAGAAAAGTAACATTGTTCGATGACATAAATGGAAGACGAGTATGCTTGCCGAGTGGGCAAGAAAAACAGTGTTGGGCAAGTTTCTCATTATTACATTGAATACGCTTAGTAGTCTTAAGAAAAGTAAAAACAAGGTCTCCGGGGTGTCCGAGTCTGTTGTGCCAAGTTGAGGGAGAGATAGCCGCAGGGGATAGAGGGGTTTGACTCTTGATACCATGTAAGATTGTAGTAATTTCCCTTAGGGATTCCTTTCATTAATCACAATATATATAGTTGTACAGAGGTTGATTCCTAATACAATAAGAATCCTAAGTTACCTTAAATATATATCTATCGTAATTACAAAATATACTGTGAATATTCGAAATATTCGCTAATAAAAACTATACATATTTTTTAGAGTAATAAATTTGGGAGCTTAAATTTCATAAAACGTACCTAACAAATTTGATCATACATAATAAACTTGTCTACAAAAAGGTGCAAATATATACAATATATACATAAAACCTTACCCTCAAAGAGATTAACTCCAACATTTAAATATTAAGTACTTCAAGCTTTTCCTTCTCTTTTTTTGGTTTTATTTTTGTAGTTGAGGAATATTTTCAGAAAACTATTGCATATAGAGTCTGCCAGGAGTTAAATGGAGTTCATGATTCCATGTTAATACTTATAAGTTTATTAGTATAAGATAATTTAAGTTCAGTTTGTCATCAAGAAAGAGTAAATATGAAGCTAAGATTTTAAATTTATGAATTCTGAATTTCAGAAATGCTAACTTACTAAATTTTTAATACTTTATTATATATTAAGTAAATCATAATTAAAAATTAATAGGTTTTGCTTCGTAAGTAGGCATGTAGCTTCGCACCGAAGAAGAGATGGAGAATCCCACAAATCACTCATTTTTTCTTGGCATGTGAGTATGATCAAAAGGAATAATCCATCTTTTATTTACGTGACAAACTGCTCCTAGTACGCAACTTGAGTTGAGAAAAGACAAATTGATGATATCTTAGAATCACCAAAATGTCATTTTTTATCATCAATAATTGCTTGTCAAATCCCTCTTTTGCTTAACAACATTTATTAGGATTAGAAGGAACATCACATTGGTATTGGGCAACCCCACCAACTCTTTTTGAAATTTTATCCCTAAGAATCTAAGTAAACTTCTCAAATAACTTTTTTTTTTAAATAATAATGGAGACGTACCCTCAACACATGTATGTAGTAAATGTTGAATTTCTTTTTTATATTGGTGCAGATGATTTTCCCTAAGACATTGATGGATCAACACGGTCATACGTGTATCACTCGGATTTTTTAATTTACAACATTGAGTAATTTGCATTTTAGAACTCATAATTCTGACCTGTAGACGATGATACCGCCATATTTGATGACATGATCACTTCTTATTCTCTTATGCTGGTGGCAGAGTAGTCGGCGCCTGTATTCTGGCTCGAGGACGATGCTCATTAAGATTTAGATAATTGAAAGAAATTGTCTCTGCCAAAGTTGAACTCTATTCTTTACTATTTGCACCCACTTCAATAATCATTAATCACCTCCTTAAAATTCAATACTTAATTTCATACTGCTTTATATAGTGCAAGTAGGAAACAACAACAAATTATAAAAAGTATTTTTTAGTTATCCATAATATTCTTTACACTAATATGTGGTGAAGAAGCAACCAATCACATAGAAAATATCAAAATAATAGCCACAAACTACATTTTCTTTTCTTTCCTTTTTCCCCCTATCATAAGTGCAAGGGACACACAATTGTCAATGACAATTTATTTTATGTCTCAACATGTCCCATTGGGAACCTCAAATATCAAAAGTGGGGTCTGTTTCAATTTGCTTAACATCACTTTAGCAAGAAACCCCCTGGTGGAAAAGTTGGAATAAAGGGCAAAGAAAAGTAGGCTAAGAACTTTATGAAGAGCTAACAAAGAATACATCAAAGCAAAAGTTTTGTCATATCACTTTTCACCCTTTAGTGGCAATGGTCACATGCCATTCCTGCAAAACATCAAGTGCAAGAATTGATTTGTGTCTTAAAGGAGCTTTGAAATCAATACAACAACAAAAATGGTCCAAATTTATCTTTTAGGCTTTCTTGGCTTTGAGTGGAGCAATCTTCAAATGCAGTTGTCTTTCCAAACTCATTGTAATTTCATCATCAGAAATAACGATGCACGTAATTATTGGAGTGTGTGACCATCTGATCTAAAAGCTTAAGTTATTATATAGAACACACTTTCAATATTTGATTGTTAAATAGAGCAATATACATATGATATACACTGAATATACAGGAGTGTATATCACATATATATTGCTAGAATAAAAGCAATGAGCTGATCAGCTGACCAGCTGACAGAAGCGATCCAGAACGCAGTCACGGCCCAACCTTCTGTAGCTAATGGGCCTCTCGTCCGACCATTGCACATATTTAGAGCGTAAAAATCGATTACAAATATTGTATATTAAGAAAAGTATATTGTGTGTATATTGTAGTATATTTATTATCATAAATTAGTGTTATACACTTACCATAATTCTATAGTTAGAATTATGGTAGAACAAGGTTTTAGGAATAGATTAGGAATAGGATTCTCCTATTTTAACTTGTATATATATCTATTCAATCAATGAAAATAATCAAGTGGATTATTTCTTTCATGGTATCAAGAGACTAGGTCTAAACAAAAGTTTTCTTTCTCTTTGGCCGAGAACCCCCCCCCCCTCCCTCGGGTTTTTCTCTCCAAATATCTCGTCTTCCGCTCTCAAAAACCTCTCTTAACTTTATCCTCCTTCTTTGTTCTTTCAAATATGTCTAAGAACAATTTTCACCCTGCCCTCACGGTTTCCAATATCAAGCTCAGTGTCCCAATTGTCCTTGAGATGGAAAACGTTCAATATGCATTGTGGGCGGAGTTATTTAAAATTCACGCTATCTCTTACCAAGTTCTTCATCACATAATTCCTCCCGCTAGACCCCTTCATGTGGAGGATAATGAGGTATGGATTACACTTGATGCTACCGTTCTTCGGTGGATATCGCCACTATTTCAGTGGACCTTCTGAGCGATTATGAAGCCCGATACCACGCCTATGGTGCATGGAATAGATGCGTGACATATTCCAAGACAACCAACATTCCCGTATCGTCACACTCGGCGTGAATTCTCTCTCGTTCGAATGGACGTATTTCAACGTTTACGCATATTGCAAGAAACTAAAGGAATTGGCGGATCAACTCAGTAACGTTGGCGCACCAAGTAACAAATAATCGTCTAGTTCTGATTGGTTCTTAGGTCTTTGGAGGCCTATAATGGTGTTGGCACTCTCCTTCGCCAAAGCAACCCTCTTCCCGACTTCCATCAAGCCCGCTTCATGCTACGTTAGAAGAAGCCGGTTTGGCTAAAAAGCGACTCTGGAGCAAGTCCGGTTGTCATGATGGCGTCCTCTCCTAATCAGTCGATTTTGTTAATAATTGAGGCCAAAACCATAATAATGGTGGCGGCAAGAATGTCGTAAGAATAATAACAAAAGCGCGAGGGCAGCGGTGGTAATGGTGGAGGTTCGGTGGTCGGCAAAACCTCGGTGGGGCCCATCGATGACGATGGCCCACCACCCCCATGGCCCAGCGGTGGGGCCCATGGCGATGGAAGCGATGGCGATGGGCCGTGGGCGGCCCATACCAGCGGCGGCGAGAAATTCCGGCGACGGTGGTGCAGCCAACAATCCAGGCCCAATGCCCAGCAGTGGCGGCCCATCTGGCGATGTGGCCCAACGGCGATTGTAGCGATTACGGGCCAGGTCCAAAGACGGCCAGAGTTCTTGAGCCCGACCTCTGCAAGCCCATCATGCGGCGAGCCTACTCGGACCAATATCGAGCGCGATGCACACGCGTTGGGATTAACTCAACCGGACCAAAATTGGTACATGGACACCGGGGCCACTACTCACATGACTTCCAACTCAGGTACTCTCTCATCTTATTCCAATTTGAGCACCCCTCGGGGGATAATCATTGGTAATGGCAGTTCTATTCCAATTCTAGGGTATGGTCAGAAAACGTTGTCTCCCCCCAATCCACCACTCCTCTTGAAAAATACTTTACATGCTCCTAAATTGATTAAAAATTTAGTATGCATCCAGTAAATTCACAAATGACAATTACATTTCATGAATTTGATCCTTTCGGTTTCTCTGTGAAGGATTTCAAGGCGGGAGTCATCTCATGAGGTGTGATAGTAGGGGATCTATATCCTATCATGCCCGGTTTAAGCCATCCATCGAGTCCACCTTGCCATCGACTTTACTGACCATCTCTCCTTGCATGTGGCATGCTCGTTTGGGTCATCCGGGATCTTCTATTTTATCACTTTTAGATAAAAATAGCTTTATTTCTTGTAAGGGTACGAGTCGTACTCCAATTTGTCGATCTTGTTCATTAGGAAAAATTGTTAAGTTGCCATTTGTAGACTCAATTCTCATACTTCTATGCCATTTGACATTATTCATAGCGACTTATGGACATCTCACATTACGAGTTCAATGGGTCATCGTTATTATGTTCTCTTCTTAGATGATTATTCTAGATTTTTGTGGGCGTTTCCAATTGCGAATAAATCACAAGTGTTTTCCGTCTTCATAAAATTTAGAGCGTTCATTCGTACTCAATTCGAAGAGAAATAAAAATATTCAATGTGATAATGGGAAGGAGTATGACAATACGGAGTTTCGAGAATTTTGTGCTACTCATGGGATAAATTTTCGGTTTTCATGTCCTCATACATCTTCACAAAATGGGAAAGCCGAGCATAAATTCGTTCCATAAATAACATTGTCCGAACTCTCCTAATCCATGCCTCCATACCTCGTATTTTTGGCATCATGCTCTACAAATGGCCACTTACCTTCTTAACATAATTCCATCTAAAGGTCTGACATATTCTTCCCCTCTCAAAATCTTATATAATAAAAACCCGTCTTATTCTCATCTTCGGATTTTTGGGTGCTTGTGTTATCCGTTATTCCCATCCACCACAATTAACAAACTTCAGGCTCGGTCTACTCCGTGTGTATTTTTGGGTTATCCGTCGAATCATCGTGGTTATAAGTGTTTTGATTTATCCTCCAAGAAAATCATTATAAATCGTCATGTCATTTTTGATGAAAACCAATTCCCTTTTACGAAAGTTCATACTCCCGAGCCTAAGTCGTATAATTTTTTGGATGACTAAATATCCCAGTATATTATTCGAATTTTAGGACAACTCGTGCCCAAAATCCTCCAATGGGCCCATCGCCCATTGGTCCCACAAATCGCCCCCTGTGCTCCGCCCGTAGAGCAGTTCGATTATTGGGCGATCCCAGCCCACTGAACTGGTCGAAAGCAACTCCACTGTGCCGATTTGGGCAGCCAGGCCCATCGCCTATCATGCCGATCCATCCCGAGCCAGAAAATTCCCAAAATTCCCTCAATTCTTCCTCAAGTCATAGACCGGTCACTCGTAGTCGGGGGTATTTTACACCTAAAAGACATTTTAATTTACATTCGGATGTATCTAAATCCCTTGCCCGCAATCCTCGTGTCCGCATTAAATGACTCTAATTGAAAAATTGCTATGGTGATGAATATAATGCTCTTATTGATAATAAGGCGTGGGAGTTGGTGCCCGTCCATATGGTATTAATGTTATCAGTCTATGTGGATTTTTGCTCACAAGGAGAATTCGATGGGTCCTTTGCTCGACATAAGGCGCGACTTGTTGGTGATGGTAAGACTCGGCGAGTTGGAATTGATTGTGGTGAGACGTTTAGTCCGGTGGTCAAACCGGCTACCATTCGCCGTGCTTAGCTTGGCTCTTTCAAAGACTTGGCCAATCCATCAGTTGGATGTCAAGAATGCTTTTCTACATGGTGACCTCAAGGAAACAGTCTATATGCATCATCCGTTGGGTTTCAGGGATCCCAACCGCCCTCATCATGTCTGTTTGTTGAAGAAATCATTATATGGGCTTAAGCAGTCTCCACGGGCCTGGTATACACGATTTGCTGACTTTGTGTCGACTATTGGGTTCACTCACAGCAGGTCAGATAATTCCTTGTTCATCTATCGCCGTGGTTCGTCATTGGCCTATATTCTGTTGTATGTAGATGATATCATCTTGACTGCCTCCTCCGATGCTTTGCGCCCGTCTATCATGGCCATGCTCAGTTCTGAGTTTGCTATGAAAGACTTAGGACCTTTGAGTTATTTTTTGGGGATTGCCGTCAAACGTCATTCAGGTGGCTTGTTTTTGTCTCAACAAAATATCTTCTTTGAGATCATAGAGAGGTGGGATGTCATCCTGTAAGTCCACTTCCACGCCCGATTGATGCAAACCCGGCTTCGATCGCGAGGTGCACCATACGAGGACCCGACCGCTATCGCGATCTTGCAGGGCCCTCCAAAGTATCTTACCTTTACCAGGCCGGATATTACGTATGCGATTCGGCGGTATGTTTATTCATGCATGATCCAGGGTTGAGCACATGAATGCAATCAAACGCGTTATCAGGTATATTCGGGGACACTAGACTATGGGTTGCACTTGTATCCATCATCTACATCTACATTTGTCTCTTACACGGATCTTGATTGGGGTGGGTGTCCGGCGCGAGACGATCGACTTCCGGCTCTTGTATGTTCCTGGCAACAACTTGGTCTCCTGGTCGACCAAGCGTCAGGCAACTCTATCACGCTCAAGTCTGAAGCGAGAATATCGAGGGGTAGCGAATGTGGTCTCTGAATCATGTTGGCTACGTAATTTGCTTTTGGAGCTTCATTGTCCCATTCAAAAGGCAACCTTGGTATACTGCAATAACATTAGTGCCATCTACGTGTCAGAGAATCCAGTTCAGCACCAACGCACTAAGGATATCGAAATGGACATTCAATTTTGTCCGTGAAAAGGTTGCAAAGGGTCAAGTTCGTGTATGCCATGTCCCGTCTCGTTATCAAATTGCAGACATCTTTACAAAGGGTCTACCAGCGGTTCTCTTTGAAGACTTTAGGGACATTCTCAGCGTTCGGAAATCGCCCGCTATGACTGCGGGGGTGTGTTAAATAGAGCAATATACATAGGATATACACTGAAATATACAGGAGTGTATATCACATATATATTGCTAGAATAAAAGCTTGATGCGATCCAGTGACAAGGCGATCCAGCGAGCACAGTCGACCAGCCTGCTGTGGCCCGGGCCTCTCGTCGACCACTGCACATATTTAGGGCAGAAAATCAGTTACAAATATTGTATATTAAGAAAAGTATATTGTGTGTATATTGTAGTATATTTATTACCATAAATTAGTGTTATACACTTAGAATTATGGTAGAACAAGGTTTTAGGAATAGATTAGGAATAGGATTCTCCTATTTTAACTTGTATATATATCTATTCAATCAATGAAAATAATCAAGGGGATTATTTCTTTCATTGATTATATTCTCAACACGCCCCCTCACGTGCTGACCTGATTTTTTTTCATGGTCCAAGCACGTGGAAATTCTTTTTGAGAATGTGGCGGTGAGGTTCGATCCCAGAACCTTTGACCTGCTTTGATACCATATTGGAGTGTGTGACCATCTGATCTAAAAGCTTAAGCTGTTAGATAAAACACACTTTTAATATTTGATTATATTCTCAACAGTAATCAAAGATCTTGCTTACCGAATAACTTTCCTAGTGAAGGAAAGAACCATAAGTTAAGAAAGTCTCGTTGAAAGCAATAACAGACTGTAACGACTATTTTCACTAGTTTAGACAATATTGTCCTAGCCAAGCAAACGATGTGCGCTTCAGCGGTGGTCCAGAAAACATAAGTGTTCTTGATTTTCAGGCACTATAATGAACAATAAGGGTGTGTTTGGTATGGAGGAAAATATTTTTCAAAAAAATATTTCCAATTTTCTCATATTTGGTTGCTCAAAATATTTTGAAAAACATTTTATCTAGGAAAATTAATTCCTTAAATATGAAAACAATGACTTCCTTTATGAAAAGATAAACAAGTTCGATAAGTGGTGTTCCAACTTCATTCTCTTCCCAGCTCACCAAACTCCACCCCCAACCCCACTCCCCATCCCATAGTATAATTCTCTTGGAATAAAAAAAAATTACTTACTTACCAAACACTAGAAAATAAGAGAAAACCACTTGTTTTCCAAAAAAATATTTTTCATGATTTTTTTTTCCTTCTTACCAAAACACACCCTAAGACTGAGGGAGGTGGGGAACCACAGTGGCATATGATAGCTCCATTCGTTTAGGAATGCTAACAGAGCCTTTGCTAAAATAATTACTAATTGCTGCAACTGATTAGAGGGTTTCTCACTAGGGAAGAAAAATGATTCAAATTAGCAAGAGTGAGAACATAATATTTAACATTAATGTATAATCAAGATATAAACAATGATGTTTCACTTGTCTTGGATTTTGGAAGACAGATAATTTATTTACAATAGCAGCAGTCAAAAGCATACTACTACTCCCATATATTCACATTAAGCTATATTTACACTAAAGAATCAGCTTGATATGTCAAATCCCCCCCCCCCCCCCAATCCAACGGAAGTTTATCAATTCCAAAGTTTAAAGATGACAATGGTTTGCGTTTTTGAGCCCTTGTAACCAAAGATCACTGCTTCGATACTCTTGATTTTTTGTCTCTCGCAAATGAAAATGCTGACCCGCTGCCATTACTATTTGATGTAGATGCAGAACTTGCATATCTCCTCGTATACTAAAAGATAGCTCCTGCTTGAGAAAATTCCTAACAAACAGAACAATGACCAGCTGCGGTAGATTCAAAAATTCTGAAGAGAAGACAACCATTGCTCCATGTACTTCTTACCCTCTGCAAGTATAAACGGAATTTCAGACACGACCAAGGAACTAAGATCATATTTTTTTCATAAGTTTTATAGAGACTACAAATACAAGCATAAAGATGATATATAGTAATCTACCTAGAAGAACTCAGAAAATTCTGCAGGCTTTGAAGGGGTCAAGGAAAATACAACTCTATTCTTGCAAACTACTGAGGGGAAGAACACTTAGGATTAAAGATTAAAGAAAAAATTAATAGACTAACATCACCAAGAGAAAGCATGTAGAACTCACTGCTTAATGTAATATGAAACGTTCATTGGAAATATTGCTCATAATTGTAGTGCTAACAGTACATATTGCTCATCAATTCTACTCCACTAATATTGTCTATCCTCCTAATCTCCTATGCAACTATTGCCCATTAATATCTAACTCAAATGATAGTACTCTATCCATATAAGCCCTAACAGGAGACGAGCTACTACTTTTTTAGCCCAGCTATGTAATGCATATAACCGCACGCTTGGTGTACGAAGATAAGTACAACAGCCTCACATCACATGTACCCTTTTCTCAGCGCGTACATCATATAGCATAACTAATTTAGCAAATTCAGCTCCAAAGGAGTCACTATGTCAGAGCAGGAACAGTTGTAAACAAGCATAATGGAACTCAAATCCTAATCATCAAAGATCGATAATCCAACATAGCAGATATACTTAGAGAGGCCACATCTACCAAAAGAAAGATATTATTCTACAGAATCAATGCAGCAAAAGCAAAAACAAGAACACATCTACAGCTCTTACCAGCAGAATACTCATTTGAGAGGTTCTCAATGGCACTTAAAAACTCATTATTTGGCTCTTCTTCTATCTCTCTAATACAATCATGCCTGTAGCAAGGAACCAGCACAGCATAACTGTCATCTCCCTCATCATCATTCTGGAAATCAGGGGCATGTGGTTCTAGCCACCCGATCGACCAGTCAGAGTCATCAGATTCCGAACCTGATAAACAAACACCATCTGATGGCACCAACACCACATCATATTTCTTATCAACCCTCTTCCTCTCCTCTCTACTCTTCCATTTCCTCTTCACTTTCCTAGTACTAGTTGAAGCTAGATTAGCCCCCCTCACTGGCGTAAATTTCAAGCTATCACTTTGTTCCTTCAACCCAAATCCTAAGTCTTGGAAGGGATTCATTGAAGACCCATTAGAGACTGGTTCCTTCTCTTTCCCACCCCACCACCACCATGACAAACGAGTCAAAGAAACTGCCATTTCTTCCAGAAGGGGTTCTAGAAATGATCAAATGCGACCAAATTTCACAATAAAGATTCAACCTTTAAGCACTATTGAAGGAAATAAATCAAGAAACAGCCATTTCATCCAAAAGGGGTTTTAGAAATGATCAAATATGAGCAAATTTCACAGTAAAGATACAACCTTTTAGCTCTGAAATTGAAGGAAACTGAGTGGATTGAAGGAAATAAATCAAGAAACTGCCATTTCATCCAAAAGAGGTTCTAGAAATGATCAAATATGAGCAAAATTCACAATAAAGATTCAACCTTTAAGCACTGAAAGTGGATAGAACGAAATAAATCAAGAAACAGCCATTTCAGCCAAAAGGGGTTCTAGAATTGATCAAATATGAGCAAATTTCCCAATAAAGATTCAACCTTTAAGCTCTGAAATTGAAGGAAATAAATCAAGAAACAACCATTTCCTCCAAAGAGGTTCAAGAAATGATCAAAGTTGAACAAATTTCACCAAAAAGATTCAAACTTTAAGCTCTAAAACTGAGAGTGGACTGAAGGAACTAAATCAAGAACTCAAATTCAAGCACCCCAGAATAAAAATTCAATAAATGTTTAATCCATTAGTAAAACAAAATATCAGATGGAAGAGCAAAAAAGCAAACAACTTTGAGTAGTTTAATCATAAAAAAACAACTCATTTTACAAGAAAAGCTTTAAAAGTTAACCATTATCTCCAATTAATAACACTAAATTTCAACTACAAATCCCAGAAAACATCAAACACTTCAAAGGGGGCAATAATATGAGAAATTCACTAAATTTAAGTCTAATGTTTTTTTATCAACTCATGATTGATGAGGGCAAAAGTAGGATTTAGAAGACTAAAAAGACCATTTTTTTCAATCGGGTCGACCCGAACTTGTTTCTTCTCACTAAGGAAAAAGGATAAGTTTTCGGCTAATGTATTATGTATCAGACGGTGACACCACCGGAAAATTCTCGCCGGAAAGTGAGATCAGCACAGTAATATCACCGGAAAAAACGAAACTTATCACCGGAACTTCTATTTTCCAGTGAACCCCTTTCTCTCTCTTCTTTCGTTCTCTAAAACTTCCTCTTTCGTTACCCACCCCCCCACAGTTACACCCAGGCTATCAACTGACTATGTTGTGGCGGGGAATATATATAAGCAAATGGATAACTATTTTATCTTTTCTTGAGTTTTGATTGCTTATTTTGTACAAACTATATTTTAACCCCCATAACTTTCCTAATTTGTTGTTGTACGTGTATCCATTTTGTCTTGTTAAGTTTTGAGTGCTTATTTTGTACAAACTAGGTTTTAACTTTTAACCCCATAACTCTCCTAATTTGTTGTTGTTTCATGGTGTCCGGACAAGTACGCCTCAATTAATTTTACGGAATATCAGCTACTTTTTATATCAGATAACTTTGTACACTAAGACTTACGTATAGAAAGAAATCACCAGCATTAATAAAGACGAATATACTTCACGAATACATTCATATTATATTATTTTTTCGATGTACAATTAGTTCTTAAAGTCAGACTTTCCATAATTAGGCAACTGAAAAGAGTTGGTTTTGTGATTTGGATGCATTATATTAGTACATTTCATGACTGTAATATACATAACTCCATGAACTGAAAAGCGTAAATTTTGATATTATGGCATTGTTCTATGTTTGTTTGAAAATTTTCATCAAGATAATGTATATAATTACTCGAACTGAAAAGGCCCAGAGTTTGCCAGTTTGGTGAATATATATATAATGTTTTGTGTTTGTTTGAAAAAGTTCATAATACCAATAATGGTAGTCGGTTCAATATCTTTAAAGGATACATAAATATCTACAATTAAAAAGTACTTCTTCTATCCTAAAATATTTGTCTCATTACGTTTTTCAAGAGTCAAACTATATATTTTGATCAATAATTTAAGTTATATTTTTATCATATTAATATGAGAAGAATTATAACTTATGGTATTTTTCGTATAGTTTACGAATATCTAAATTTTAATTTTAAAATATCAAATCTAATCTTATTTAGCTTTAAAATTTGATCAAATCGACTTTTAAAAAGAAAAACATGAGAAGTATTTTGGGACAGATGGAGTAATTAATTGTATTATATGTTGAGTTGTGGAGCTTAATTCATCGCCGACACTATGAAGACCCTACGCAGAGTGTGGAACGTTAATCGACCTGAGCTGTCAGGTCGACGTGGGGTGGTAAACCCCCTCCCGTAGGGTAGGGGGCGGAGGCTCCTTAAATTTTTTATAATGTAAGGTTATTAAGTGGAGGGTATTTTTGGAATTTCGGGCTTGTATTATGTTCGCCCTAGTTTTCGCTATATATAGACTAGGGGCGTTGTTTTCTTCCTTTGAGGTCGAGCAAGAGAGAAAGAGAGAATTGTAAATTCAAACTCCATATTTGATTATAGTAAAATTTGCAGCGGCAAAGTAGACGTAACTCTCGCATTGAGGGTGAACCACTACAAATCTATGTATGTTATTTGTTCTTACTTATTTACCGTTTTCTGATTATGTAGAATTTGGACTCAAATCCTAACATTATATACCCTCTCTCGTATACAGTATTTGAAAGCAAACAAATACACATATCTTAGTGTCAATTTGTTCTATTATATTTATAGGTAGTCATATCTAGACTTGTCCACCGGGTCGGGGACCCGCCCGGACCGACCCAACCCGAAAAAGCCAGGGTCAGCTTATAGCTGACCCGCGAGCCACTCGACCTGAAAATGCGGGGACCCGATCAGGGGCGGTGGTCGTGCCAGGGTCGTAATATTTTACCGTTGACCGGCCGACCCGAGCCTAAGGTCGCTGGGTTTGCTCGGTCGCCGGCCTCGCCTCGACACCGCCCCGAACCCGAGTAGTTAAAAAAAAATTTACGATATCGGGACTCGAACTGGGATGGGACAATGTCTCATCCCGACCCGTCCAGTCCCGCCCTAGTCCCGACCCGATCTCGATCGTGCAACGGCCATTTTTGGTCTCCCCCGTCCCCCTACCCCTTAATATTTATTTTTAACCCATAAATTATTATATTTACACTTTAACCCAATTTTCCAACTATAAATACCTCATTTTCTCTTCATCTTTCTCACAAATCTTCCTACAATCTCTCTAATCTCTCAATCTATCTCTCTACAAGTCTACATTGTCTACTAAATATTCAATTTTATTTATTCATTTGAGAATTGGGAGTGAAGTTGGCAACTAGCTTGAGGATCTTCCATCGAGAAAAGTTTTAATTCTCAACCTCTCGATTACACGTCGACGTTACGTCGGCGTTTGGTACATTCGTTCCTTCATTAAATTATTATTGTCTGTTTATTTTATTTAAGGCACTTAATTTCATTTACTTTAATTATTTATTAGTATAATTATAAATTTATAATGAAAGGATTTAAACGTATGCTTACGGGTAGGGGTCAGACTTCTTCTAGTAGGGGCAACAAGGGCAAGGGTACTTCTTCTAGTCATCCTATTCCTACACATGATGATTTTGTTGATACTGAATATTTTTCTACAATACCATTAGATTTAGACGAGGAGCTATTTTCTGGAACTCAAAAAGACTTTAATTTAGACGATGATCTAGATGATACACCCACTAATGTTGATGACAACACACCTACTAGTGCACCTTCAACTGAAATGCTTTATATTCCCCCTAGTATGAGACGAGGTCCAGCAAAACGACCATTAAAACCAGATGCATGGATATTTTTTTATAGGGACGTAGAGAATCAAGTAGCTAGATGTAAAATTTGTAAAGATATTTTAAAATTTAAAACTGGAAAAG
The DNA here is from genome assembly GCA_029783415.1 of Anisodus acutangulus. Classification (NCBI taxonomy): domain Eukaryota; kingdom Viridiplantae; phylum Streptophyta; class Magnoliopsida; order Solanales; family Solanaceae; genus Anisodus; species Anisodus acutangulus. Next base: position 50,574,288 of record CM056495.1, on the reverse strand, counting down.
ATCACGGTGGGACGGAGGGTTTAATGAGACACGTAGTAAGGGCGCATCCAGCTAGGTATGCCCAATACGAGGCTTAAAAACCGGGTGCGCAAACGCCCGCTCCATCGGGACAAGGTTCACATACTGATACTGTACCGGACCAAGTACATGGTCAAATTAACCCTATGACTGGGGAATTGTAGGCCCTAAATACAATAAACATAGAGATAGGGAAGCAATAGCAAAATTAGTTGTTGTGGAGAGTTTGCCTTTTTCATTTTCTTCATCTCCCGGTTTTATTCATTACATTAGAGATTTGTATAATCCTGCTTTTAACGATTTTCCTAGATCAACTGTTAAGAGAGATGTATTTAAATTTGCACATGAATATCAACAGTATTTACGTTATTCATTATATCATTTTAATGGCAAAGTGACTATCACTTCTGATATAGGCCGTAGTACTAACGACCATAATTATTTAACGGTAACTTGTCATTGGATAGATTATAAATGGTCTATGCAAAAACGTATCTTAGCGTATAGATATATAGATGATAGGCACACTTGTACTTTTATTGCAGAAAATATTTATCAAGTGTGCAATTATTACGGAATAACTGATAAAATTATGACTATTAAATTAGATAACGCTTCTTCTAACAATTACGCTATTACAATTTTAAAAAATAGTTTAACTCCATATTTTCCAGATCATTTTCATATAAAATGTGTGTGTCATATATATAACTTAATTGTAAAGGATGATCTATCACTTTTTGAAGACATTCTTAGAAAAATACAATTTGCTATAACTTTTATTTTTAAAAATAATATAATACAACAAAGAAAAGAATATAAAAAAACTTGTCACGATTGCCAACCATCTTATAGAAAAATTCCAGAAGAAGTACCCACTAGGTGGAATTCTTTATACGAGCAACTACTTGTTGCTTATGACTATAGAAAACCTATAATTTTATTTTTTAACTCTCATAATCAAAATCCAGCTGATATGGTTGTAGATAGCGATTGGGTAAAATTTTTCGAACTTATTGTATTTTTAGAGAAATTTTTTCAAGCAACAAAGAATTTTCCGGTATATATTATCCTACTATTTCAACTATATTGTTTTACATAGCTCTAATATTTTTATTACTTAGTGAATATATGGAAAAATCAGCTTATATGGCAGCTATTAAAAAAATGTTTATCAAAATAATAAAAAAATTATTCCTATTCCCACTATATATATTATTAGTGCTGTATTAAATCCGACTATTAAAATAGACGGTACTAAATCACTTATTGAAACTATTTACGATTGTATAGAAGTACTACCACCTCCAAGTCCCAAAAATCCAAATCACCCACCACCTATTGAACAAACTAAAGAAGAAGTGTTGTCTAGCGTAGAAGACTAATGCAAAAAAATATATAGGTTTTACCAACAAGAAAGTGCTAGCAATCTATCGGCTTCCATAACATCTTCTTCTTCTTCAACATAACCTCACAAAAGACATGATGTTTCTGCAGCTAGTATTGAAAGCCTCAGAAATAGAATGTGCGGCCGTACCGCTACTAACCAAATTAGCGAGTTTGATATTTTTGTTTTGCAGGGTTTTGTACCGTACCAAGCAGTTCTCAATGAAGAAGGACGTGAAGACTTGCTGAAATACTGGAGGGGGAATGAGAAGACCTTTCCGACACTTTCAATGATGGCCCCAGATGTTTTGAACATTCAAGCGTTATCAACTGCGTCTGAAAGCGTTTTTTCTGCCGGCAGATATCAAATAAGAGAGCACAGACACTCATTAGCCGGAGACAACTTGGGGGTTGTAGTATTATTCATAGATTGGATACGAGCGGAGCGGAGAAGGTGCGGTCAACCGGAGATCAACGAAGAAGAAGACTAAAACTACAACGAAATTTTATCCGAAGGTGGTGGAAGCGACGTGGATCAATTTGACCAACAAATATCAATTCCAATCGAAGAACCACACGAAATTATCAAGAAACTAGAACATGTTTTTTTCAAAATGTAATTTTTTAATTGCAATTTTATTATGTAATTTGCTATTTTTGTACAACACCACAAAGTTGCAATTTCGACAATTGTATTTGTATTACAAAAAAAATCATATGTCTATTAAATAATATAAGAGGCACTAAAACAGTCTTGTGATGTTTTTATTACACTATCTTGTCTTGTTTAATTATAGAGTTTTTTTATACATATGTTATTTAAAAAAAAAAAGAAAGGAAAAACCGCCCGGATCCCGATCCCGCCCCGACCCGATTTCGACGGGATCGGGATCGGGACGGGACTTCGGCAAATCCCGCCAAACCCGACCCGCCCCAACCTCGCCAGTCCCGAGCCCGGTCCACTGGCCAGCCCTAACCCGACCCCGACCCGCATATATTTTAATATAATTTATATTATTTTTCCTTCATTAATATTTATTTTGTACTTATACATATATTTTTTCCATTAATAAGTGATATAATGCATGTTTTTATAATATATGTATTGCTCTAATCTACATTGAGCTCGACATAAAATAAGATAAAAATGGTAGATGACTATTAATTATATATTTATATTATTAGTCGTTCTGTTAATATCACGGAAGCATAATGTCGGGAGAGAAAATAGTTGTAAATTGGTGAAATTTTAAATGGTCATAACTCTGCGCTCGGATGTCCGTTTTACCCATTTTTTTTATTTTGCGTATTGTTTTCGAGACAACGCCGGTCAAACAGCCAAAAGGCGATTTGGCACAGCCAATTTTTAGAAAAACGTCCGTTTTCCCAATCAATTTGTGTTTTTCCCCAAATTGATTTCTAATTTTCTTTTTCTTTAGTCAAGATCTCACGATATACAATACATTTCAACGTCGAAATTTCGTGGTAATGTAGGGGTGAATGCCAATTTCAGTTTTGAAATTTTTTTTTTTAAAAAAAAAAATCATCGACCCGACCCGACCATGACCCGCCAAAAAATCCGACGGATCAGAACTGAGCATGGTCATGATAGACTGGCGTAAGGCATCTGAAGAGGCAGTTAAGATGATATCATCCACGTACAACAGGATGTAGGCCAAGGACGAACCACTGCGGTAGATGAACAAAGAATTATCTGACCTGCTGTGAGTGAACCCAATAGTTGAAACAAAGTCAGCAAACCTCGTGTACCAGGCCCTTGGAGACTGCTTAAGTCCATACAATGATTTCTTCAACAAACATACATGATTAGGGCGGTTGGGATCCCTGAAACCCAACGGCTGATGCATATAGACTGTTTCCTTGAGGTCACCATGTAGGAAAGCATTCTTGACATCCAACTGATGAATTGGCCAAGTCTTTGAAAGAGCCAAGCTAAGCACAGTGCGAATGGTAGCAGGTTTGACCACCGGACTAAACGTCTTACCACAATCAATTCCAACCTGCTGAGTCTTACCATCACCAACAAGTCGCGCCTTATGTCGAGCAAAGGACCCATCTGAATTCTCCTTATGAGCAAAAATCCACATAGACCTGATAACATTAATACCATATGGACGGGGCACCAACTCCCACGTCTTATTAGCAATAAGAGCATTATATTCATCAGTCATAGCAATTTTCCAATTAGGGTCATTTAAAGTCGACACGGGATTGCGGGCAAGGGATTTAGAGACATCCGAATGTAAATTAAAATGTCTTTTAGGTGTAAAAATACCCCGCCGACTGAGTGACCGGCCTTATGACTCGAGGAAGTATTGAGAGAATTTTGGAAATTTTCTGGGTTCGGACGGGTGGCCACAGTGATGGGCCCGCTGCCCAAATCGAATCGTTGGACTCATCGGTCCAGGTTCGAGTGACTGGGCGAGCCCAATTTTTGGAACTGTTCGATTCTTTGGAAATCTGGCGAGACGATATTGGGTCCAGTGGCAGCATTCTGGAGGATTTAGGGTGCGGGAGAGGTCCGAAAAATTCCGAATAATATACGGGGATATTTGGTCATCCAAAAAATTATACGACTTAGGTTCGGGAGTATGAACTTTCGTAAACGGAAATTGAGTTTCATCAAAAATGACATGGCGATTGATTATGATTTTCTTGGAGGATAAATCTAAACACTTATAGCCACGATGATTTGATGGATAACCCAAAAACACACACGGGGTAGACCGAGCCTGAAGTTTGTTAATTGTGGTAGATGGGAATAACGGATAACACAAGCACCCAAAAATCTGAAGATGAGAATACGAAGGATCCTTATTATATAGAATTTTGAGGGGGGAGGAATATGTCAGACCTTTAGAAGGAAGTATGTTAAGAAGATATGTGGCCATTTGTAGAGCATGATGCCAAAAATATGGAGGTATGGAGGCATGAATTAAGAGAGTTCGGACATTGTTATTGATGGAACGAATTTTGCGTTCGGCCTTACCATTTTGTGGAGATGTATGAGGACACGAAAATCTAAAATTGATCTCATTATTAGCACAGAACTCCCGAAACTCCCTATTGTCATATTCTTTCCCATTATCACATTGAATACTTTTTATGTCTCTTTCGAATTGAGTACGAATGAACGCTCTAAATTTGATGAAGATGGAAAATACTTGCGATTTATTTGCAATTGGAAACGTCCACAAAAATCTAGTATAATCATCTAAAAAAAGAACATAATATCGATGACCCACTGAACTTAGAACAGGAGACGTCCATAAATCACTATGAATAATGTCAAATGGCATAGAAGTATGAGAATTGGAGTCTACAAATGGTAACTTAACAATTTTTCCTAATGAACAAGACTGACAAATTGGAGTACGACTGCACTTCTTACAAGAAATAAAGCTATTTTTATCTAAAGTCGATAAAATAGAAGATCCCTGGATGACCTGTGACGAGCATGCCACATGGAAGGAGAGATGGTCGCAAAGGCGACGGCAAGGTTGGACTCGATGTGAAACCAGGCATGATAGGATCTGATCCCCCTACTATCACACCTCATGAGATGATTCCCCATCTTGAAATCCTTCACAGAGAAACTGAAAGGATCAAATTCAACAGAAACAGAATTGTCATTTGTGAACTTTCGGACAGATACTAAATTTTTAATCAACTTAGGAGCATGTAAAGTATTTTCAAGAGGAGTGGTGGATTAGGGGAGACAACGTTCGACCATACCCTAGAATTGGAATAGAGCGCCATTACCAACAATTATCCCCAGGGTGCTCAAGTGGAATAAGATGAGAGAGTACCGAGTCGGAAGTCATGTGAGTAGTGGCCGGTGTTCATGTACCAATTTGGGTCCGGTTGAGTCAATCCCAACGTGCATCGCGGCCTCGATATCGCCCGAGCGGGGCCCGCCGCATGATGGGCTTGCGAAGGACGGGGCCCAAGAACTCCATTCCGTGATGCTTTCTTTGGGCGTGGAAGTCTTTGGAGGTCTTCTTTGTTAGACCATCGCGGCGATGGGCGCCATCTGGGCGTTGGGCTGGGCTGTTGGCGACCAGTAGCGGAAGCCGCCGCTATTTGCGTGGATGGTGCGGTTCCACTGCAATTGGCCCCACGGCGGTGGTGGGCCACTGTACCTTGGCTGGGACCCACCGCTTTGTTTGTTGACCACCGTAACCGCCACTGCATCTGCCGTTAGCCCTCGCGATTTTTGTTATTATTTTTGCGATTATTCTTGCCGCCACCATTATTATGGTTTTGGCCCGAATTATTCACAAAACCTGAAGAACTAGGGGAGGACGCCACCATGACAACTGGGCTTGCTCCGGTAGCCGCCTTTTTAGCCAAACCTGCTTCTTCCAACGTAAGCATGGAGCGGGCTTGATGAAAGTCTGGAAGAGGGTTGCTTTGGCGAAGGAGAGTTCCAACACCATTATAGGCCTCCGAAAGACCGGCAACCAACTGTAGAACTAAACGATTATTTGTTACTGGGGCGCCAACATTACGGAGTTGATCCGCCAATTCCTTTAGTTTCTTGCAATATGCAGAAACGTTTGGAAATTCGTCCATTCGAACGAGAGAGAATTCCTGCTCGAGTGTGACGACACGTGAATGTTGGTTGTCTTGGAATATGTCACGCAATCTATTCCATGCAGCCATAGCCGTGGTATCCGGCTCCATAATCGTCTGTAGAAGATCCAGCGAAATAGTGGCGTATATCCACCGAAGAACGGTAGCATCAAGTGTAATCTATAACTCAGGATCCTCCGCATGAAGGGGTCTAGCGGGAGGAATGATGTGATGAAGAACTTGATAAGATATAGCGTGAATTTTAAACTACTCTGCCCACGTTGCATATTGAACGTTTTCCATCTCAAGAACAATAGGGATACTTAGCTTGATATTGGAAACCGTGAGGGGCGGGGTGAAATTTGTTCTTAGACATATTGTAAGAACAAAGAAGGAGGGGAAATTTAAGAGAGGTTTTTTAGAGCGGAAGACGAGATTTTTTGGAGAGAAAACCCGAGGGAGGGGGGGGGGGGTCTCGGCCAAAGGAGGCAAAAGTTTGAGAGAAGAAAACTTTTGTTTAGACCTAGTCTCTTGATACCATGAAAGAAATAATCCCCTTGATTATTTTCATTGATTGAATAGATATATATACAAGTTACAAACCTTCTTTTACCATAATTCTAACTATACAATATGGTAAATGTATATCCTAATTATGGTAAGTATATATCCTTAATCTAGGTAACAAATATACTACAATATACATACAATATACTTTCCTTAATATACAAGATTTGGCCACTGATTTTCTGCCCTAAATATTGGCAGTGGCTGGACGTCTTTGGGCCATTCAAAGTGATCGCCGAGAGGCCCAGTTGGCCACTCTTCTTTGTCAGGCTGCCAATTTGGATCGCCGAGAGGCCTAGTTGGGCCACTGCTGCTGTTTTATTCCACTGATATACATGTGATATACATTGTTGTATATTCAGTGTATATCACATGTATATTGCTCTGTTTAACAAGTTTTGAATTTTTTTTTAAAAAAAAAATCATCGACCCGACCCGACCATGACCCGCCAAAAAATTCCGACAGATCAGGGCCAGGGTCGGATTTTTTAAAAAAATAGGGTCAGGGTCGGACCAGGGTCGAGCAAGCAGAAAAAAAAAGTCACCCGATCCGACCTTTGGACAGATCTAGTCATATCATATCAACAAAGTTTTTAATCTAAGTATACAAAGATAAATTATGATGAGATGTATATGATCTCTTGGTGCCGGATTCTCACGTTTTGAGATACTTATAGGCAAATGTTGAGTGAATTTTTTTAGTAAAATTATAATTTAATTACTTTCATGCAATAAAATAAAAATTAAGTGATCATGTGTGAATTACCACGTATTGTTAACCAAAAAAGGGAAGTTATAAATTCTAATAAAGAAGAAAAAAATGTGAATTTGACGAAATCCAGGTAGCGAAAGAACATATCACCATAGTTTGAGAATAGAATAGAGAAATTATAGGGGGAAATCTATAAATTCATGTTTCTTCTTGCCTTTCTAATATTAGAATTTTATCCAACTTAAGATTTAACAAGGTTTAATCTTACGGCTAAGGTTCGGTGCTACAGTTGTGACCGTTGGATCATGTTTTGTCTGTCCGATGAATCGGTACTATATTGAAAATTGAGAAGTGATAAATGAGTTAGAAAATCATCACTATTGGTCGTATACACCGAACTATAAGTATGAGATTATAATATGAAGATTAACAATAGTGAGATTATTTTTAAAAATATTTTTATTAAATATACTTGATCTTTAGAACTGAAAATGAGATGGTCATTCTGGTGTTTTATTACCAGATTAGTAATTGGCATGTAATCTCACAGTGAGTATGATATAAACATAATGTCACAATTATGACGTAAATAATATTAAAATTAAATAGGGATAAATAATATTGTATTCTATTATGAAATTATTATTGTTTATCCCACAAACGAAGAGACCACTAGTGATGACATGGATTCAGATATCTCATACTTGATTAAAAGCTTCAGATTTAAGCTTTGGAAATTAAAATGCATACTAGTAGGACTGTAGAGCTGTCAAAATGGACTAGTTTAGCCCATCCGGACTTTGGAATTTGACGGGTCAGGCCGCACTGACCTTTTTTTTATGGGCCTTAAGATAGCCAGCCCAATCCATCACTATGTGGGTTGCGGGTTTGGCTGGGCCAACCCACATTTTGTTAATTTTTTTTGATAATTCAAATTTAAAATTGCTAATATTTACAAGATAATATCACATGTTGTTACTACTAGCTAACCAAGTCTCAAGTAGTGTTTGCAAAGGCGTTTTTGGGACAAGTCTTGGGACGGGACGTAAAAAAAAATGTTCCGGGACGCAAATGAAAGGTGTAGATGCACAGGGTTCACGCCCTAGAGTTTGAGGCGTAAGTCCTGGGTGCAAAAGGGTAAACTCCGGATGTAAATCATACGCCACATGATGCACGCCCTAGAATTTGAGGCGTAAGTCCTGGGCCCACAAGGGTAAGCTCCGGATGTAAAACATACGCCCCATATGGTATATGGCGCACGCCCTAGAGTTTGCTATGTATATGTGTTTTTATTATTAGTGTACTGATATTTATACATAGCGTCACTCAAGCTCACGGACCTGCCCAATCCACCGTCGCTCAAGCCCACGGACCAATGGGTTTTTTGAACCGGGCTAAAAAATCTCGTTCATAAATGGGCTATAAATATCTTAGCCCAACATTAAATCACATTTGGACTGGATCGGTCCGACGGGCCTAGACCATATTTACGGCTCTAAGTAGGAGCACTCACTCCGTCTTTAATAATTTTACTCCACTCAACTCAAATTGTGGATTAGTGAGTTTCAACGTTAAATAATTATTTTTAAAATAAAGAAATAAATAAATGAAGGACCGTTGGATCAAAAGATGAAAAAGAATCTACTGACGTGGATGGCTGAGGGGTTCGGTTAGTCGACATGTATGAAGTATGTCTCAGCCTTTATATTGCCGAATCCGATTTAACGAGAAGAAACTGCTTTCTTTTTTCCCTTTATTTTTGTAAAACAAAATAGTCACATTTATAAACCAAGCCCCAAATTTAATACTAACTAATATTTGTATCTCAACCATAAAAACACACTTGTAATTCTTATGTTGAAAGCTATGTTTAAGTGCCTGCCTTTACTTTGTTGTGCCAAACAAAAGGGGGTTATTTTTGTTAATTTTATGCAAAGTCATATTCATATAACATGTCTTAGGGTGTCTCAAATGGGTGATTAATAGGATCTTTCCACCTTAAATCAGAGGTTCCGAGTTGAGCCTCAATATGAAAAAAATTCTAATAAAGAGTGTTTTTATCTCCTTTAAATGAGCATTACATGATTGAAATTCGAATTAGGTGTAATTCAAATACCAAATGCTAAATGAAAAAAAAATGTAATTGAGAAAAAATGGAGGAGCTCAACCTATACGGATGAATCATAAACTATTGGTGGGAACTTGAATATCTTGTCACTTTCCAAAGTTAAAACTTGATTTTCTTTCTTCATTACTAAGAAAATTAAAGTAAATTGGCGAACGTCGGGATGGAAATCTGTCGAAATTTAGCTGGTAAAAAATGTTCAACACAAATTCTTTTTTTCCTGGTAGTAAATTTTAAAATAATTGAGAAGTTAAGCAGGAAATGCATTTTGTTATAATTTTAAATAGCTTTAGAAAATCATACATTAGGTCTTGAAAAGTGATTTAATTAAATATTCTCTTATTTCATTCAACTAAAAAATATTATATTTTTCATATGTTTTTGCGAACAAGGTGTTTCGATCATAAGAGACATGATGTTCACATATTTTCCTCATTTGTAATGTATACACATGACCCCATCAATAATTGGTTCATATATAATCTGTCAATCTTGAAAAGACGAAAAAAAAAAAAGAGGGGGGAGGAAAAGAGAAATGTTATGGAAATTGAAAGGAAGTTCCTTTTGGAAATGGTATTTTTCTTAATATTATTTGCATAACATAGTTTACTAAACCCTTTCTATTTTGAGATATACATATTTCATCTACGTATCATATTAAAGACGCAGTCACTTCTCTTAAGCTGTTAACTAATTAAGTACTATTTTGAAACAAAGGAAACATCAAAACTAGAAAAACACACTAATGATTACTTCAACATGCATGAGGGTCGATTGTAAGGTGGCCAGTGGGACGGGACGGGATTTGGGGGACGGGGTGGATCGGGATCGGGACCGGCAGGACGGGGTGGGCCGGGATTAGGGGGATGGGAAGTGGTCCCGTCCCACATCCCGGTAACGGGGGGACGGGATGGGTCGGGAAGGGGGATTTGGAGGGACTTTTTATATATATATATATATTTAAACACTTAAATAATTGAACAAGATAGTGAAAAAGCATCCCAAGGCTAATTGCCTCTTATATTATTTAATAAAAATATAATTTTTTTGTAATACAATTTCAAAATTACAACTTTGTTTCGTATTCAAAAGTTGCAAATCACATAGTAAAATTGGCATTAAAAATTGTTGGATATGTAAAGCAGTACGGGAAGTAAATAAATATTACAAGTGTTCGAAAGGATAAACAAACAAGCCAATTTTCAGAACTGCCGCAAGTTTGTTGAGTCTTGAATCTTGATACCCTGAAATCAAGAAACACTAAATCTGGATTGTTACAACTGTGATTGAGTCGAGAGATGACTCTCTGTCTTTAAGACAAGATTGCCACGTATATATTCTTTTACGTTAACGGGCAATAGTCTCCCAAGATAAAACAAAAACTAATCAACACTACAAAGCAAATAGGTTGATTCTGACGAAGAAAACAAACACGAAATGACTTGCTGAAGAATGGAAAATGAAGGAAAAGTTTTTTGTTTTTGTTCACTGTTTGTGGTCACGTTTTGGACAGAATTTGTGTTTTTCTCTCTTCTGTTCCTGTGTAGTATATCTTGTAGTCTCTACAATTGTGCCAAAAGACACCAATATATAGCATAAGGGGAGGGACTCCTCAACTGCCAAGTAATGACTGTTTATGGCCATTAGTGAGGGAGTTAATCAGCCAAGTAATGGCTGATTTAATGTGCAACATAAAAGAGATGTTAGGGAGGAGTTAAGGTGCAGATTAATGGAGTTTTAACGCTCCAAGAATCAACTCAAACGGCAGGCAGAAACTTAACTTTCTGCCTTCCGTCGTTTCCAATCTCAGCTTTTCAGAAACTCCAGGGACCAAACTGTAAATATTAAGCAATTTGGGGTCCAAAGAGATACTATCAGAAGAAGCCCAAGGCCCATGACCTGTGACCCAAGACCCGAGCCCGAACGGGCGCGCGGCGGCGGCGCGCGTGTGGACTTAGCCTTGAACCCAAGCACATCTAGGTCCTCCCTCCTTCAAACACATGGGTTACCCCTTGGGGTCCCAAACCCTTAGCCAATTTTTAGACTTATAAAGAGAACAATTCTTCATTTCCCCAACGATGTGGTAGATTTGTCCCACACCATATTTCCATGCCTCAAACACCTTACTTCGCGGACCAATATCTTTTTCATTTCTCAATGAAATTTGACGATCATTGGCCTTACGGTCATCTACTCACTTAGTAGATTATGCACGTGTGAAGAGATAAAGCCACCAACATGCGGAACCCTAGTGTTTAAGTTATTAAATATGGGTGGACGCACCTCCCCATCAAAGGCAAATTTCCAACAAAAATTACATATGCAACTATACTTTTTCTAATTTTCTGACAATCTCTTGAAGATCTTCTGTTGGAATTGGAATTTATTGGTCAGATTATTCAACGTCGCTTCCTGCTCCCTCGAATAAGATTTCGTTGTAATTGTAGTCGTCTTCTTCATTGGTCTCTGGTTGACCACACATTCTACGCTCCGCTCTAATCCAATATCTAAATAAAACTGCAATCTCCAAACTGTCTCCCGCTAATGAGTGTCTGTGCTCTCCTATTTGAAAATTTCCAGTAGAAAAAACGCTTTCAAAAATTGTAGATGATGCTTGAATATTCAACACATCTCGGGCCATCTTTGATAGAGTCGAAAATGTCTTTTCATTTTCCCTCAGTATTTCAGTAAGTCTTCATGTCCATTTTCATTAGCAATTGATTCAAACGGTACAACATCCTGCAAAATATAAACATCAAACTCGCTAATTTGTGAAGCACTTGAATCACTATACATTCTATTTTGAAGGCCTTGAATACCTGAAGCAGAAACCACATGTTTTTTATAAGGTTGAAGTGAAGTAGAAGAAGATGGTATAGAAGTCGGTTGATTATTTGCACTCTACTCTTGGTAATACATATACATATTTTTGCATTGTGTTTGTATGCTAGACATAACATCTTCTTTAGTTGGTTCGTTAGTTGGTTCTGTTGGAAGTATTTCTAAACATTCATAAATCATTTTAATAATGACATTACAACCGTCTACTTTAATAGTAGGATTTAATACAACACTAATAAAATAAATAGTGGGAATAAGATTTATTTTTTTAATTTTACAAATATTTTTGCAATAGCTGGAGCGTAAGTTGGTTTTTTCATATATTCATTAAATAACAAAAATATTAGAGTTATATAAAATAATATAGATGAAATAGTAGGATAATAAATACCAGAAAATGTCTTAGTAGCTAGAAAAAAATTCTCTAAGAATACAATAAGTTACAAAATTTTATCCCAATCATCATCTACAAGCATATTCGAAGAATTTTGATTATGGACGTTAAATAATAAAGTTATAGGTCTTCTATACTCGTGAGCAACAAGTAATTGTTCATACAAAGAATTCCACCTAGTTGCAACTTCTTCTGAAATTTTTCTATAAGGTAATCCACAATCATGACATGTCTTTTTATACTCTTTGCATCTTTGTGTTTTATTACCTTTAAAATAAATGTGATAGCAAATTTTACTTTATCAAGGATGTTTTTAAAAAGTTTTAGGCCATCCTTTACAACTAAGTTATAAATATGACATGCACATCTAACATGAAAAATATGGGAAAAAGATGGAGTAAATCGAGTTTTAAAAATGTTTACAACATAATCATTAGAAGAAGCATTATCTAATGTAATAGTCATAATTTTATCAGTAATTCCATAATATTCACTAATTTCATGAATGTTTCTTGAAATAAAAACTCCAGTGTGCCTTTCATCAATATATCTATATGCTAATATACGTTTTTCATAGACCAATTGTGATCTATCAAATGACATGTAATAGTTAAATAATCATTATCATTAGTACTACCGCCTATATCAGAAGTGATAGCCACTTTGCTATTAAAATGATACAATGCATAACGTAAATATTGTTGATATTCATGCGCAAATTTAAAAACATCTCTTCTAATAGTTGATCTAGGAAAACCGTTAAAAACAAGATTACATGTTTCTCGAATGTAATGAATAAAATTAGGAGAGGAAGAAAATGAAAAAAGGCAAACCCTCCATAACAACTAATTTTGCTAAATTTTCCCGATCTTTGTGTTTATCATATTTCAAACCTATAACTCCCCCCGTCATCGGGTTAATTCGACCATGTACTTGGTCGGGGACACTATGTGAACCTTGTCCCGACTCAGAAGACATTTGCACACCCGCTTTTTCAGCCATGTATTGGTTATACCTTACTTTGTGAGAGTTTTCCACATGTCTCATTAAACCTCCTGTCACATATTGACCTTTTCCAGTTTTAAATTTATAAACTTCATGACAAATTTTACAAATAGCTAGTTGATTAGGAATGTCCCCTATCAAAAAAATCTCATGCAGATGATTTTAATTTTTATTGTTTTTGGCCTCTACTCATACTAGGGGGAATAGGAGGAATTCCAGTTTCAGTTTCAACCTGAGACTCACTCTGAGCCTGAGGTGGAGTTGTACTAGTGGGTGTGTTATCTAAATTATCTTCTAATTCATTTTCTAAATCATAGTCTGGTTCAGATGCAGAATATACCTCATGATCTAATGATATATTAATATTAACATTAAAAAGATCAGTTTCATCTACATGAGTGAAATTATAGTAATTAGGATTACTAATAGATGCACCCTTACCTATGTTACCCTTAATACCTCTACCAGAAAAATGCTCACCTCGTTCCATTATAATTATGCAAATAAATAATTAAAGTTAAGAAAATTAAGTGCGATAATTAAAATTAAGTAATAATAATAATTTAAATAAAAGAAGGAACGAAGGTACCAAACGGCGACGTAACGTCGACGTGTAATCGATGTTGAAAATTGAAACTTTACTCGATGATTCTCAAGCTAGTTTTCAACTTCACTCCTAATTTTTAAACTTTAATAGAAATTAGCAAATAAATTATAATATTTAGTGTGCAATTTAGACTTGTAGAGAGAAAGAGAAATTAAAGAGATGGTAGGAAGATTTGTGAGAAAAATGAGGTATTTATAATTGAGAAATAGGGTTAATGTGTAAATATACTAACTTAGGGGTTAAAAATAAATATTAAGGGGGGTAGGGGGTTTATGGGATGGGGGGGGGGGGCAAAATGGCCGTTACTTGCCGATGCCAACGGCTAAAATACAAAATGGCCATTTGTGCAATGGTTAGTTTCTTCAAACGGGGCGGGACGGGACGGGCGGGGTCGGGTCGAGACCGGGACGGGTCGGGACCGGGACAGGCGAGACCAACCCTAGTCCCATCCCAATTTCGAACCTGATTACCGACAATCCCCATCCCGTAATTTACCTAGTGGGACTGGGACAGGGCGAGTTGGGACCGAGATCGGGACGGGGCGAGTCGGGACCGGGGCGGAATCGAGACATCCCTGCCCACTGGACAGCCTTAGTCGATTGTAAGTTTGTAACACAAGAAGTTACACCAATTTATCAAGCTATCAAAGTACAAAGAATAATATAAGAAATTAAGTTATATATGTCGTAAGTTGAAACCTTAGCTTGATTTTAGTAATCATAATCAGCACAAAATCAGTGATTATGATTATGATTTGATTTAGCTTAATTTTAGAGATTGATTTAGCTTGATTTTAGAGATTAGATTTTCCTGATTTCAGCCATAACTCCAGCCTACATTCTTGTATATAAATAGACTCTATATCAATGAAACAATCAGGCAAAACATTTCAAAGTATCTTCTATTGCTATTAATAGGTATTTCATCCTATTTTCAAAATTATAAATTTTAGATTTAAGAAATCATACTTATAAATATTTTTAGATGATTTGATAGAATAAAAAAATCTGATGATATATATACTTAAATTCCTTTTAGAAAATATTGGAAAATTTCTCCAAGGTAGGTCATGATTGGTTGAACATATATTCGATTTGATAGTTTGAGTCTTTTTTTTTAACTAACTATATGTATACTTAAACTCCTATGAAAAAATCTGAGAATTTTTTTCTCCAAAGTAGGTGATTGGATTAAGCCTTGTGTAAGGGTACGTGTTACAAGATTTGTGGAAAGAAGTGGTTGAGAAAGGAATATGTCCACATCATTAATTCTCTTATTCTTCTTTTATAGGATAAGTGATGCCACGTCTATTACATGCTATAGTATTGTTAGTATTTACCATAGTATTTTTATTCATAATTACTTTATAAATGAACCAATTGTATATAATATTTTTATACAGTTAATGCATATATAGATCTTAAACTGTTTAAAAATTGACCATCTTATAGTAAAAAGTCAAGCCATCTTAGATAATTCATCAATACACCCCTCTTTTTGATAGTTTAACTTTATTAGATTAGAGTGTCACCATGTAAAAATGATATCAAAGTAGAGACACATGTCCTGCGTTTGAGTCCAGTCACCATTTATTTAAAAATCTATGGAAAAAATTAGTCTGTATGTGATCAAATGACACGTTGAAGACGTAACAAAATACACACATATATATATAGATAGATATATATGTGAGTTATCTCTAACAGTTAATTAACTCTTAAATAAAATTATCACACTTGGATAATTACATCATTGAAAAACAAAAAGAAGTCTTGACAAGAGTAGATTGTTTGAAAAGAAAGCAATAAGGAGTTTCCTAGAGATAGACTCCTTATTACAAGGAAATGACTTTGTCTATGTCGACTATAAAAAACAACAAAGAAGCAGTAATAAATTTATTTAATAAGACAAGCAGAAAACTCATTATTGTCATTTAGTTAATGAAAATAGTTATACGTGGTATCATATTATGTTATCTAACATGCATATTATAAGATATTTATGTTCGGGAGTGTGATGAACGCATATAGTATTAGAGGTGTTTAAGACACTTATTTTGATTGAGTTGAAGAATCTAAATGAAAACCCGTAAAATAAGGGGGAAGAATGTCAAATCGGTACAAATACAGAATGTCTATCTGGATATTTATTGTTAAAAGAAGAATTAATTATCTATAATTAACAATAATTTTTTATTGAAGATGTTTTAAGATATCACTAAACTAAATTAACCATTATGAATGGTTCAAGTTGTTCTTTTATCTACGTAATGAAGCAACATAAAAAGAATCATGTAATATACTTTATTTGAACAACCATATCTTATTATTTTGATCACATCAAAGCAGAAAATATCTAAGTTTTGTTAGATGTTATCTGCCCTAGCAAACACCAAAATAAAGGTTAAGGAAAAAGAAAGATGAAAGTAAATAAAGATGCCGTTCATTATTGATTATAATATATAAAGTCACACAATTATTTTTATTATATTAAAGTAATTAAATTTTACACATCATAACAGTAAACTCATATAATTATTTTTTGTGATTATTAAAGTAACTGAACTTATTACAATAACGGTAAAGTTACAGATCGATTTACTTACTGTAATAGTTAATTTGCGTTAATGGATATATTCTGTGTCTCAATGTTTAGTGTTTTTATTGTTATAGTGAATAAAATTTAATTACTTTAATGGGATAAAATATAGATTTGTGATGTTACTGTGGATAAAAGTTAGTAACATTACCGCAATAATGATTAAAAATCCAGCTACTTTAAAAATAAATTCTATAACTTTAGCACTTTAATGAATAAAGTTCATCAGTCATTCGTAAACTTAACTTTGCAAGCGCACATATTACTTCAACTTGAAATATAATTTATTTAAAAAATTATTGTAAGTGTTTTTATTGCACAAAGTATAATATTGTTGTTACACTGAGCACTCAGTACGTTTAGAAATTGAATTCAGTTGTAAACATATAAATTTCTTTAACTAATAAAGATGACGATGATGAAATTAAAGATTTTGTTCGTGCACGAGACTAGAAAATAATCTTCTACGCTTAGTTATAATAATTTGTATAGAACGAAATATTTGGCCTATTTTAGCCTAAACATATCCTTTTGGGTTTTCCTTGACAATAATGAATCTTGTTTTAACACTATTTCCACCCACAGGAAGTTAAATACTCATTCTTATTAAGTGTTTACGTAAAATTAATTTAATTTATCATAAGTAATTGTTTTAATAAAGTGAAAACATATATCAATCAACTATGATTAATTAGTAATAATTATATATATTTAAACACGTGTCATGCATGCATCTGTTGATTCAATATAAACACTCGATATGAATAAGTTTTTATCCACATAAAAGATTGTCATGAGATCCTATAGATTAGTGCACGATTCATCTTTTACAAAAATAAAAATTTGGTAAACTTAAAGTTGCTTTTGCAGCTGTAAGAAATCATTTAAAAAGTATTACTATTTAATAGAAATTAAGTTAATCGGGATTAACGTGAGTGGAGGGCTTTTCTCTATTTTATTATCCTCAATTGTGCGTTTTTTTCTTGATTTTCATTTTGTGAGTTACACGAATGTGCAATGATAAAAACTTAAGAAACTCAGATAGCGGCAAGTCAAAAAAAAAATATAAGAAAATTCAAAAAATACTAAAATGTCGTATCGAGAATTTAAATTTATGACTCTAAAATAATTAAAGTTTACTCGTATGATGTAATTTATTCCTCCTTTCTCGACGAACGAAATTCAGTTAAACCTCCTTCAACACATTTAGCTCCGGGATTGTCAGGAATATTAGCCGTATATTTTATAATTATGATAGATGTATATTTAAGGTAACTTAAGATTCTTATTGTATTAGGAATCAACATTTAAGGTAAGTTAGGATTCGTACTGTATTAGGAATCAACCTTTGTACAACTATATATATTGTGAATAATGAAAGGAATCCCAAAGAAAAATTATTCTATTCTTACATGGTATCAGGAGCCTAAAACCTAAACCCTACTCTTCTCCTTTCTTTTTCTCTGCCGAAACCACCACTCTTCCCTTCCCTAGGCCGGCGGCAACAAGGCAGCCACCATGTCTTCCCCCACAAATTTCGGTTCCTCCACTGACACTTTTGACAACCCCTCTCAACGGTCATTGTCTTCTTTTCACCCGGCTTTCACCGTTACCAACATCAAGAATTCTATTCCTGTAATTCTTGATCAAGAAGACTGTCAATATTCCATGTGGACAGAACTGTTCTATATTCATGCATGTGCGTACAACGTGCTCGACCATATTGATGACTCTGTTCATCGTCCCACCGACATTGCCGAATCGACATGGCGTCACCTTGACGCCATAGTCAAACAATGGATATACGTCACCATCTCCAAAGACTTGTTGTGTACCATCATGAAAATAGGTGCTACGGCACGTGACCTTTGGGTGCGGTTGGAAGAAATCTTCAGGACAATAAAAATACTCGGGCCGTGTATTTAGAGGAGCAATTCAACAATACGCATCTCGAGAATTTTAACAACATGTCCGAATAATGCAAACAACTGAAACTCATAGCCGACCAATTATCCAACGTCAGGAATTTTGTTTCTGAAACCAAGATGGTACTTCAATTGGTTGCTAGTTTACCGAAAGGTGAATACGATACACTTGTTTGAAGAAACCCGACGTGCTAAACAAGAGGAACATAATCAAAAGGCGTTAGTCGTTGAAGGGATGAAAACACCGACGGCCAACTCTAACCCACCACCACTGCAAGACCACCACCAGCAGCAGTCCCACAACGGAGGGCGTGGCGGCAGAGGCCGCGACAATAATAACAAAGGCAAGGGCCACAAAAATCAGCAGCCAGGCCCAAACACTGCCTACTTCCAGTGGCCTGGACATCAGCAGGTCTGGCCCAACCAGCAGAACTGGGCCTAGCCTGCATGCCCATACCCGACTGCAGGGGCCCAGTTCCAGCAGCCTGCATGGTCGACTGACCTATTGGGCCCTACTCCAGCCGCCAAACAGGCCCACCAGCAGCAGCAGCAGGCCCACCTGGTCTCGGTCCACCAGCAGCAGCAGCAGGCCCACATGGTCTTGGTCCAGCAGCAGCAGCAGCACCCCAGCAGCCTGACTCCCACCGACTTGGGCCAGGCCTTCAGCACCGTGAACCTTCAACAACCCGATGAAAATTGGTACATGGACACCGGAGCCACATCTCACCTCACCCGGTCGTCAGGTAACTTATTTTAACTACTTCGGTTAAAATGTCCTCAATTTATTACTGTCGGCAATGGTCATCGCATTTCAATTTAAGGTTACGGTAACACACATACCAAATATCCCCACCCGCATTTCTCCATAAATCACATCCTTTACACCCCTAACATCATTAAAAACCTAATCTCTGTTAGAAAATTCACTCGCAATAATTATGTGTCTGTCGAATTTGACCCTTTTGGTTTTTCTGTGAAGGATCTCAATACGGGGAAAATTCTTACGCGATGCAATAGTGTGGGAGACCTCTACCCATTCACTTAGTCTTCCGCTGTCAGAACTCAGTCACCTGTCTCCCTAGCAACTATCTCTCCGTCAACTTGGCACAACCGACTCGGACACCCAGGAGACTCTGTTTTTAATATTCTTAGGACTAATAAGCGTATTCAATGTAATAATGGGAAAATTGTCCACCACTGTTTTTCTTGCCCACTTGGCAAACATACTCGTATTCCATTTATGTCATCAAACAGTGTTACTTTTTCTCCATTTGATAATGTTCATGCTGATTTGTGGACATCTCCGGTTGTCGGTTCTTTGGGTCACTAATTCTATCTAGTATTATTAGATGATTTTTCACACTTTGTATGGATCTACCCACTAAAGTTCAAATCTGAGGTGTTTGCCAAGTTCCTTGAATTTCAAAAATTCATCAAAATACAGTTTGAAAAATTTATAAAATCTTTTCAATGTGATAATGGACGTGAATTTAATAATTCGGCATTTCACAATTTTTGCTCTAAACAAGGCATGGTTTTCCGTTTTTCCTGTCCCTACACTTTCTCCCAAAATGGCAAAGCTGAAAGAATCATCCGTACCATTAATACCATGGTGCGTACCCTTCTCTTTCACGCCAGTCTTCCACCGTCATTCTGGGTCTACGTTGTCAAAATGGTAGAATACCTCCTTAACATTTTACCAACAAGCACTCTCCAAAACAAGACCCCAACTGAAATCTTATACCGTAGGATCCCCTCTTATGACCAAATACGCATCTTCGGTTGCCTGTGCTACCCCAACCTGGCCTCCACTGCACCTCACAAACTAGCCCCACACACCACACCATGCGTATTCGTCGGTTTCTCACCTAATTATCAGGGATACTTGTGCTATGACATAACCACACGTAAGATCATCATCTCACATCACGTCACATTCGATGAGGCGAACTATTCATTTTCAATCCTTCGAAAATTCCAAACCACGGATTACACATTTCTCGATGAGTCTCTTATGTCTCCTCTACTTCAGTCGATGTGTCTCCGGAAAATTCCAGTACCGATACAGCCTGTTCCGACAGTACACATTGCTCCGTCCCCTTCACTGATGCCTTCATCCAACTGCTCTCGGTCGACAACACCACTACTACCTTCAGCCGTGTCTCCTAACCCCCCAAAGAAGAATGTTGCCCACCACCCAAAGACCAGTAAGTCAAGAAGATTTCCACCCGGCAAAGAATGCCGCCTCCCGGTTCAGAATCGATAGCTGCGACCTACGGTCCGGACCTCCCACTGCAACCCACCCATCGCATGAAGACTCGTGCACAACACGAGATCTTCAAACCTAAGGTTCACTTCAACCTCTTCGCACAAATCTTATCACATATTCCAAAAAATCCAAAACTAGCAAAACTGGACCCTAATTGGAATGCGGCCATGTGTGAGGAGTTTAACGCTTTAACCAAGCAGAACATTTGGGATTTGGTACCTAGACCTGACGGTGTGAATGTTATCCGGTGTATGTGACTATTTCGTCACAAGTTCAGAGACATTGGTGACTTAGAGAGGTATAAGGCAAGACTAGTTGCCAGTGGCACTAATCAGCAGGAGGGTATTGATTGTGGTGAGACATTCAGTCCGGTTGTTAAACCGGCCACTATTCGGACTGTTCTCAGTATTGCTATGGTCATGCATTGGCCGATTCATCAGCTTGATGTCAAGAATGCATTTCTTCATGGGGATTTGAAGGAAACTGTGTACATGCATCAGCCCCTGGCTTTGTTCATCCGGCAGTTCCGTAGTTTGTATGTCATCTCAGGAAGTCATTGTATGGTTTGAAACAGGCACCCCGCGCTTGGTATGATCATTTTGCCAGGTATCTTCTGCAGATTGGTTTTATATGTAGTAGGTGTGACAACTCTCTCTTCACTTTTCACCGAGGTAGCATCACTGCTTATTTGCTATTATATGTCTATGACATTGTTCTTACTGCCTCATCTGACGGTTTGAAGAATGAAATCATTGCTCTACTAAAAACTGAATTTGCTATGACTGACTTGGGCAAGTTGAGTTATTTTTTGGGTATATCAGTGACCAGATCTGCAACCACTATGTTCCTATGTCAGCGTAAGTATGCATAAGAGATAGTATACATGGCTAAGATGGCAAATTATAAAATTATGCCAACTCCGGTGGACTCAAAATCCAAGCTTAGTGCCAATGACAGTGCGCCAGTTTCTGATCCCACTCTATATCGGAGTCTTGTAGGTGCCCTTCAGTATCTTACATTCACTAGGCATGATATTGCATATGTCGTTCATCAGATGTGTCTGTTTATGCACGATCCCCGAGAATCCCATTTTGCCGCCTTCAAACGTATTATCAGATACGTTAAGGGTACACTAGATTTCGGATTACATCTCTACCCCTCTGCCCCAACCAAGTTACTCGCCTACACGGATGCAGATTGGGCAGGATGCCCCGACACACGTCGCTCCACCTCAGGGTACTGTGTATTTCTTGGGGATAATATTATCTCATGGTCGGCCAAGCGGCAGGCCACACTATCCTGTTCGAGTGCTGAAGCAGAATATTGCGGAGTTGCTAATGTCATTGCTGAGATCTGTTGGCTCTAAAATCTTCTTTTGGAACTCCAGTGTCCACTACGAAAGGCGTTTATAGTCTATTGTGACAACATATCTGTCATCTATATGTCTCATAATCCGGTCCAACATCAACGGACTAAGCATATTGAGATGAATATCTACTTTGTGCGAGAGAAGGTTGCCCGTGGTCAGGTCAAAATATTACACGTGCCTTCCTCTTACCAGTATGCAGACATTTTCACAAAAGGACTACCGAGACAGCTCTTCACCGACTTCCGATCCAGCCTTAGCGTTCGGCCTCCTCCCGCTCCGTCATAGGGGGAGTATTAGTGAATCCGAATATTCACCGTATATTTTATAATTATGATAGATGTATATTTAAGGTAACTTAGGATTCTTATTGTATTAGAAATCAACAATTTAAGATAAGTTAGAATTCGTACTGTATTAAGAATCAACATTTGTACAACTATATAGTGAATAATGAAAGGAATCCTCAAGGGAAATTATTCTATTCTTACAAGGACCTATTGGTATATTTAGGCGTGTGGCGGCTTGTTAGATCGCCTTTAATTTTTGAGTTATGAACACACAAAACCAACATATATGTTTTGGTCGCATAATCCGTCAACGTACGTAGCCTATTAGCAATAGGAGAAAGCACAAAATGTCCCAATAAAAGCTTGATTCCAAAAACAAAACCCCCTTAATGGCCAGGAAGGGAGTGGGGAACGACTCTACTCAAAGTCAACAATAATACGGACTATACGAAATCAGAATTGATCAATATTTTCATGTGATTGCCCAATTCATTAGTAAATAATAATTTAAGGATGTGAAGTGGTTGAAATGAATCAACAACAAATGATACAGTGTGTATGTAGTAATTAATTGTTGCTAGCTAATTCACTAGAATCAAATCATTATCAACACTACTCTTGTGGTGTTTCATTTTACCATATCAAATTCATGTAACATGTGCTAAAATTCTAGCCAAAAGCCATCACAATCTTAGATGATATATATAACAGACTTATGTTCAGTGCATATGCGTGCCACGTTTTGCATAGGATATTAAATAGAGTACTCAATTAAATATGAATGTGAAAGTTCAAGTTTGTAATTTGACGAAAAGTTAATGAAATAAAATAATCTCTTCATTATTTTCATTAATGTAAAAGATATATATACATGATATATAATCTCTAATTATAGAAATTAAATCTAACTTTTTTCTAATATAAGACTACTACATTTTCCTAATACAAGACTACTATCATAATTACACTTGTACAAGAATTCTACAAATTATATACCAAATATACATGAGTACGTGTATATTCTGTCACACCCCCGCAGTCATAGTGGGCGGTTGTCATACGCTGAGACTGTCCCTAAAATCTTCAAACAAAACAAGGGAAGACCCTTAGTAAAGATGTCAGCAATTGAGTACCGTGAAGGGACATGCAAGACACATACTTGTCCATGAGCTACCTTTTCGGGAACAAAGTGAATATCCATCTCGATGTGTTTAGTGCACTGATGTTGGACCGAATTCCCAGTGAGATAGACCTCACTAACATTATCACAATAGACCAATGTAGCTTTCTAAATAGGAAAGTGAAGCTCTAATAGGAGATTACACAACTAACAGGACTCAGACACCACATTGACTACCCATTGATACTCGGCCTCCACACTGGATCGCGATAAAGTAGTCTATCGTTTAGCCAACAAAGAAATCAAGTTATCGCCAAGAAACATACAATAACCAGATGTTGAACGTCTGGTATATGGACATCCACCCCAATCAACAGTTGTATAAGACACGAGAGTAGATACAGAGGATGGATATAAGTGTAAACCATAATCAAGAGTGCCCTGAATGTAACGCACAATGTGTTTGAGAGCATGCATGTGCTCGTGCCTCGGATCATGCATAAATAAACACACTTGCTGCAATGCATAAGTAATATCGGGCCTCGTGAATGTAAGTTATTGAAGAGCCCCTACAAGATTGCGATAGTTGGAGGAATCCTCGTAAGGTGTGCTAGAATTAGCACTCAGCTTCGGTTTGGTGTCAATCGGAGTAGGAGATGACTTACAAGATTTCATGTCAACCCATTCAATAATCTCAGTTGCATACTTCCTCTTGGATAGAAATAGACCACATGCATGACGAGTTACAACTATATCCAAAAAATAACTCAAAGGCCCTAAGTCTATCATAGCAAACTCAGAACTGAGAAGAGATATGATAGACTTGCGCAGTTTATCAGAAGAGGCAGTCAATATAATATCATCCACATATAACAGAATGTATGCCATAGAAGTATCACGACGATAGATGAACATAAAATGATCAGACCTGCTGTGAGAAAATCCAATAGTAGACACATAATCTGCAAACATTTTGTACCAAGCCCGATGGGCCTATTTTAGGCCATACAAGGACTTCTTCAGCAAACAGACATGGTTGGGATAATCGGGGTCCCTGAAACCCAAGGGATGATGCATGTAGACTGTTTCCTTGAGATCACAGTGTAAGAAATTATTTTTCACATCCAACTGATGAATGAGTCATGCTTTCGAAAGATCCAGACTGAGAACAATGCGAATGGTTGCCGGTTTGACCACCAGACTAAATGTCTCTCTATAATCCACGCCAACCTGTTGAGTTTTGCCATCACCTACAAGACGGGCCTTATGCCTCTCAAAACAACCATACGGTTTTTCCTCATGGGTAAAAATCCACATAAAATGAATAACATTGACACTAAGCGGATGTGGCACCAACTCCAACGTCTTATTTTCAATAAGAGCATTATATTCATCATTCATGACCATTTTCCAATTCGGGTCATGAATGGTAGACACTGGGTTACGTGGTAGGGATGATTTAGTGACATTAGAATTGAGATTAAAATATCGTTTTGATTTTAAAATACCCCATTAGCTACGAATAACGGACTCTTGACTCAGAATAGAAGTGGAATGAACCTGGGTCAATATTTGAACGTCTCGGGATTGGCTAGCAGGCAGTGGGCCTGTTGCTCGATGGACTGGACTGGACCAAGGATGTAGAAATCGGGCCAGCAGACAGTGGGTTTGCTGGCCGAGAAACTGGACCCAGATGGTGATGACTTGGGCCAGCATGCAGTGGGCCTGCTAGTTGATTTTGGCCACAGGTCTGCTGGTCCAGATCCCGAGGCAGGGACCGGACTAAATGGTGGACCACGTACGGTGATATCCTATCATCCAAAAAATATAAGAATTAGACACTGAATTACACAATTTAGCAAACGAAAATTGGATTTCATCAAAAATGACATGGCAACTAATTATGATTTTATTAGAGAATAAATCAAAACATTTATAACCACAATTATTAGACGGATAACCCAAAAACACACAAATAGTAGAACGAGTTTGAAGTTTGTTAATTGTAGTGGATGGAAAAAGAGGATAGCACAAACACCCAAACACCCAAACACCCTAAGATGAGAATACGAATGATCTTTATGACAAAGAATTTTAAGTGGAGATTGGTATGCTAATCATTTGCTAGCGAGTATATTAAGAAGGTAAGTAGTCATTTGTAATGCATGATGCCAAAAGGAAGGTGGTAATGAAACATGTGCTAGTAAAGTCCGAACAATATTATTAATGGTATGAATTTTTCTTTCGGCTTTCTCATCTTGTGAGGACGTATGAGGACAAGAAAATCGAAAAGATATGTCATTAGCGTTACAAAATTCCCAAAACTGTCTATTATCAAATTCTCGTCCATTATCACATTGAATGTTTTTAATTTTTCCGTTCAAATTGGGTAGGGATGAATGCTCTAAACAATAGGAATGTGGAAAAGACTTGAGACTTTTTAGATAATGGAAAGGTCCACCAAAAATTAGAATAATCATCCAAAATTAACACATAATAATAGTGGCCCAAAGAGCTCAAAACGGGAGATGTCCAAAAATCACTATGAATAATATCATATGGCAACAAAGTAGTAGAATTTGAGGCTACAAACGGTAATTTAACATGTTTTTCAAGCGGACAAGAAGGACAAACATTAGTACTATGCGTACTATTACATTCAATAAAATTATTATTTTTAAGAGAGGAAATAACAGATGCCCCGGATGACACATACGCGCATGCCACAAGGAAGGTGCTAAAGCGATAAACGTTGATGGTGTGGCTTGATTAGTGGAAGTGGTGGTGGTGATTGGATAAAGCTCGCCCTGACTATTACATCTCATTAGAGGTATCCCCGTCATGAAATCCTTCACAGAAAATCCAAAAGGATCAAAGTTAACAAAAACCCAATTATTAGTTGTAAATTTTCGAACAAACACCAAATTTTTAATTAAGTGAAGAGCATGAAAGAACATTTTTCAAGGCTAAAGGTGGGTTCGGGGGAGATAAATTTGTGTGACCATAACCACGAATTGGAATTGAATTACTATTACCAACAATTATGCCACGATTTTTGCTCAAATTTAAATAAGACGAGAGATTACCTTACGCGGACGTCATATGAGAAGTGACACCGGTGTTCATGTACCAATTTGCGTCTGGAGGATTTAATACAAGTGTATACATCGCTGCCTCGATATCCGTGGGAGTCGAAGCCGTCGCTGGGCCCGCAGCAACTAAGGCTTGCTGAGGCCAAGGCCCAAGCAAGCCGGCCTGCTGCCAGGGCCCATTCTGCCGCGGCCCAGAATATTGAAAGGTGTTGGGCCTGGCCTAAATCGTTGGACTGTCTGCTGGAAAAGGTGGACTGGGCCACTGCCCACTGGCCCAGCCCCACGGCCACTGTGCATCGGCCCAAGGCTGCGACCAGTGGTGCTGCGGCCCAGTCTGCTGGCCGCTGCCTCGAGGTCCTCTGCCACTGCCACCCCTGCTTCCGCCGCGGTTGCCGCCACTGCCACCACTGACACCACAACCACCGCATGAGGTCTGCATGAGGTCCGTAGAGATGGTGGAATAAATCCACTGGAGTACCGTAGCATCAAGAGTTGCACACAACTCTATTTCATCATCGGTGGTAGGCACCTTCTCCTTGCCTTTTTCTGATGGGACGATGTGATGGAGGACTCTATTAGACCGTACGTGAATTTTAAATAGTTCTGCCCACGTCGCGTATTGTTCGTTTTCCATCTCAAGAACAATAGGGATGTTGTTCTTGATATTGGAGACTGTAAGGACAGGATGAAAGGTGTTCTTTGTGGTAGACATGATGAAAGAACAATAGGAGAAGTAGGGAGTTGGGAAAAAATTTGAAGGGGGGGGGGTAGTCATGGTCGACAACCGACGAGAGTAGGGCGGCGTAAGCTACAAATCTTTGGACAAGGAAAAGTTTGTCCTAGACTGCTGATATCATGAAAGAGAATAATCCCTTGATTATTTTCATTAATATAAAAGGTATATATACATGATATACAATATCTAATTATAGAAATCAAATCTACATTTTTTTAATATAAGACTACTACTTTTTTCTAATATAAGACTACTCGCATAATTACACTTGTACAAGAATTATACAAATTATATACCAAATATAAATGAGTACGTGTATATTCTGTCGGTTAATATGAAATTATTATTGTTCATACTTCATAGTACAAGAAAATTATAATGGATATCTACACATGCCGATATCAGTCAGGTCTATAATTAATTGGTATATATATAATTTCTTCGTTTTGCTCACTCAAGTATAAATTAAACAACATAATTACAGTAAAAATCCTATAATATAATTAAGTTACATATACACTCCTTGTAATTCAAATTTATACACTTACACCCTTTTTACAATGTGGATATTAGTTTGTGCAATATTTTCGTTATGTAAAGTTCTAAGTATTCATATAGGATGCATCCATAACTAAGTATTATTAAAATAAATTAAAGTAAAGTAACAACAGGAGACAAACTAATTATCTAAAATAGAGATTCCTAAATATATCCATGAAGTTCAAAGATTTTGATAATGAATATTTTCTTTTTCTGCTTGAAATACTATATTCATATCTTTATTAGAAGGAAGCATAAACATTTTATGAAGTATGTATCTTGGAAAAATCTTTAATAGTACAAATAATTATTTAATAAGATATATGAATTATTATGATGCTTTCTCTTGAGCCGAGGGATTACTCCGGGTATGTTGTTGTTATTGTAAATATATACTAATATTATTGCATATTGGAAATGTCATCTACTTTTTAAATGATATTTAATATATAGAAATTTCTCATTTTTAAAATTTAGTTTGACAACCTTTTTGTTGCTCCACTTCAAATTGTTTCAAAATTTATTTAGTTAGATGTATGAGTACCTCTTTTATTACAAAAAAAAACAAAACAATTAAACCCCATAAAATGTATATCCTATCCAAAATAATGTGTTGGGATTATTGAGAAAATATTATTATGGTACTTAGAATACATACAAACATATATATTAATGTTGGGTCTTTCATTATCATAAACTTGACCTTAACTCCTAATAAAGCAATCCCATCTCTTGCAATTTGATATATATTACACTAATAGTACTTTTGGCCTAATACCATGTTATTGCGTTTGTAATCTTCTTAACACTTGCACTTAATAAAAACTAGGTCAAACCCATCCTCAGCCATATGTGATCGTCTAGATTTGTCACTTGAACACATCAAGTAACGCTTGTTCCATCTAAACACTTCAGGTGGACCTCAATTGTGTCATTTAGATACTTTTCGAACAATCAGCCAAATATGTAAAATGTGTGTAACACACTCGCCAATGACGTGACAAAATGACAAATTAAATTAGGACATGTGACATTTGATCAAATGATAATATAAAAAATAAATTGTGAGAAAAAAATAATATTTCAAAAAAGAAAAGAAAACATGTTTTTGGTGTTCTTCACCATCTTCACATGTGTTCTTGTTCTACCACAATTTTAATCTAAAATTTCAAGAGAAATTTCTCCAAATTTGTTATAACTTCAGCTAAAGATTCCCCACGAAGACCCGAAGACGATTCCAATGTTAATTTCTCAAATTAAGTAACTCATTTTAAACTTGCAAGCTTTCTAAAGATCTCATTAATGGTGTTTAGACTCAATTAATTTGAAATAATCCAAAGAGACAAAATGAAGTTGTTAGATCTAAAATCCAGATAAAAAAATGAAATCAGATTGAAAATAATGGAGTTTTGCTAGAAAATTATTTGAAAAAGAAAAAGAATGAAGAAGAAGAAGAAAAAATTAAAAGAAAAAGAAAAATATGTTTTTTGGATTTTTCACATGTTTTATTTATGTGAAAATCACACAAGTTGCAAAGTCAGTGAAGAATATTTAAATGACACAACGGCGGCTCACATGAAGTATTTAGATAAAATAAGCGTTACTTAAAGTGTTCAAGTGATAAATATGGACGATCGCATGTGGCCGGCGATGGATTTGGCCTAAAAACTAACATGACTTTACTATTCTTTTTAAGTAGTACTTATTAACAACTAACCGTCCTTGTATAATTAATTAGTTTTGCATAGCTGTACTGTACTTATGTTTAGGTAGCCAAAGTCCACAGTGTCACATGCAAATTTCCAACAAGGAAAGAAGAAAACATGCATAGAAAGCAAAATAACTCTAAAAGCTTAATGGTCCTATTTCAATGTGATTTTGAATTAGTCGGATCATTAAATTTTAAATATTAGATGCATATTATATATATATATATATATATATATATAATATTATTAGTAAGCAAGTTATTCACTTTTACTTGTGGTTCGACTTTTTCCCAGATCCCGCGCATAGCGAGAGCTTAGTGCACTGATTGCCCTTTTATTTTTTATATGTTTTGAATGAAAATACATGGTATATAGTCGATTCCAAATGTTATGGCAAGGCATAATTTTTTTCGTTTTCCACTTAGCTACTGTCTGATACAATATAGCCTAATTAAATTTGAATTTGCGTTGGAAAAGCGCTTCCTAATTATAAAAGTGATTCTATACTCAGAATTTGAACTCAAGATCTCTGACTAAAGATGGAGTACTTATCATTCCACTGTAATTGTTGTTGGTTATCCATATCAGGATTCTAACCGGAAACCTCTGATCAAGAATGAAAGAATGTAATATCTGGCATAGTTGATGGTGTTGTAAGCAAGTTGTTTCTTCTATATTTATTTTTTAAGATCTTTGCTTTGAGTACAAGTTACACCCGTTTGAACATGAGATGAAATCATGATGATTTGAAGTTGAAGTTAAAGTTTTGTTTGGACATGCAATTTAAATTTCTTAAGTTGTATTTTTTCTTATAGACATAAAAACCCCATAAGTTGTGAATTCATAAAAAAAAAATCAATTCTTATACAATCTTACCAAATGAGTAAGTCATAGTTCATAACAAAATTAATACGCTACTAGAAGACCCTTTTAAAAAATAAAACATCAATTGATCAAACTTTAGTTCAATAAAATGAAAAACTGAACATAAGTTGTAGTGTAACTACTCTTTAATATAATATTCTCACATGGTTGGTAAGAGTAAATTTATTGTAAATATACTACCAACTTGTAGATCTTTTAATATTTGAAATAAATGGTTGATATACATGATTGGTAAATATATCTACCAACTTATGAATTTTTTTTTACAAAATATAAACTTATGGATCAACTTTTACATTTTAAAAAAATTGAAATCATGTTTGGAATCGCCTACTTATATATTTCAGTTTTAATTTTCCTTTTATATAAAGTTGACAAAATCTTAGAGAAAGTTCATCGTCCAAAATATGGGTCCACCAACATAACCATGAAAATAAATTAACACAATATTATTGCATTATGTGAATACAAACTACTAATTAGTGCAGTATTAATTTGGACAACTAAAGTTGGAGAGATCGAGTTGTTTATGTAACTACAAAATTTAAATTATTATTCACTGAATACGCACGCGTTTAATGATTGGTGTGGTTTGACATGTATTTGACCATAAATTTGTTTCATGTTATTAATTAACTAGAAATTGCAAGATCTAATGACATTTGGTGATATTACCCTCCACCCTCCTCATACTCCCACATTGTGGAATTTCATTGGGTATGTTATTGTTATCTAAAAGTGATAGAACCTAAAGCACTTTGAGCTAACATGAGAATTTCATAGAAACTAGTAAAAATAGAATCAATTGTCTTTTTCGGCTTTTCTTTTTGAAAATATATCTACTATAGTGAAGTTTCAAATTTTACGGGTCTATGAAATTTGAAAATTTATAACGATAACAATTTTTTAATTATAGGGATTAAAAATAGTTATCTATAAATTTTACCCGAGAAGTGATCGTAAATTTATATCCTAGTTTTTTGGTTTATAAGTTCTTTAAACTGAAATTTTAATTGAGTACGTAACCAATGATTTACCAAAAAAAACCCAATGATTTCACTAAGATATTGAACAACAACTTGGCGATCCAATAAAGAAAAATATTTTAAAAGGAAAAATACTACATAGCATTTTTGGTCCTTTTATTAGTGCCTTTTTTGGTTTTAATCCTTATGCTACTTAACTTAGCAATTTGACATTCTATTAATATAAATGAGTGATTATAGTCCGTATACTAAAAGGTGGTTTATCAGATTTTAGATAATAGTCTAACGTCTTTTCATTAAAAAAATTAATTTGCTCAAAAGGAATTTTTAAACCGTAAAAAAAATTACAAGTTGCAACTTGCAAGAGAAATAAAGAATGGGTCATTTACTATAGTTGCTCCAAAAAGGACAATCAACAAATTTTTTACAAAAGGAGTTTCTAAAATAATATTGGGGAAACCATGTTTTATGAAATTTACGATTAATTTATGCAAACGTTCTCTTTTAGGCTACCATTTAGATTTCATCCCTAATTTAAAAAGTTGTGCGAATATATCATTTTTGAAATTACATTTCTAGATCAGGGGCGAATTTATTTCCCAAATTACGATGTACGTGAAACCATGATCACAGTGCAACTAAAAATTTTATGTTCATATTTCCTAAAATTGATCTAGTATTATATATTGCCCTCCATGCTCCAAAGAGGTTGAATAATATACTTAGTGGAATGTTGATTTACCTAGAGAAATAGGGATCAATTCCAACTTAATGTACTTTTTTTTCTCCTTTCTTTAGTAGTGCACCCATATTTTAAAAATTCTAGATCCTCCTCCGAATCTAGATAATATTAGACTTGGGTCACAATCTAATATTTTTTCTTTAAGATTGGTGTAACATTTTTTCTCATAAGATTTCTAGTTTGCTAAAAAAAATATTTTAACCATAGTCTAAAAGTTATATAAATTATAAAGAAATAAAAAGATGGATCATTTTTCTAAACAACTATCTCAAAAAAGGAACAACCAATGAAATATTTCACTAGGCTTCTTATTTGGGCTTTTAATTATAAGGCAAAAGCCCAAATCTTGAGATCTTACAAACATTGATTGGGCTTTAAGGATGTCAACGGCTAGTTAACAAGAGATCCGAGACCAACGGCGTTAAACGACAAACGGTAAATTCCGATCGTCAACTAAATTCAAATATATATACACTTTCCATTTCACAACGGCTATACAATCTGACACACATCATCTTTGCTACACACAAAAAAAAATAACTCTTTCAGCATTTTTCTTTTACTCTTCCATTAAAGCCCGTAACTCAAAACCCACTTCATTTTGAATGGACTACTACCCAGAAATTCATTCAAAGATAAATTTCAACAACACCCATTTCTTCAATATTGTTTCTTGATTAGTAAGCAGAAAAAAACAAACAAAATCTTGTTATATGATGTTGTAGAAGTTTTTTTTGTGGGTGTTCGAAAAAATCGGTTAATTGTTATTGTTTTTTATGTTTCTTTATCTTGATTCTGTGAATATATGTGCTGCAATTCTTTTAATTTTAGTAATCTTGTATAAGTATAGGGGTAAGTTCTACGTAAACTCTACCTCCCCAGACCTCACTTGTAGGCAGTAGCAGAGCCAACATTGTGTTCAACATCTATTATATATAAACAAAACTAATTCTAACCTTGTATATATAATGTAATTTTTAGTCGAGGGGTTCTACCTAGCTCCGTCCTGTTTGTGGGACTACACTAAGTATTTTGTTGTTGTTGTATAAGTATATGTCTATTGTTGGAAATGAGGTAAAAAGTTTAATTTTTTAGCTCTTTTCAGAAGTGTAGAAGTGTTTTTATTGAATTTTTCTTTTGTGGGTATGCAGAAAAATAACTAGTTTTTATGTTTCTTTCTCTTGATTCTGTGAATATATGTGCTGTGTTGACACTGAAGTTAGCAATTCTTTTAATTTTAGTAATCTTGTGTAAATAATATATGTCTAGTGTTGGAAATGATACTGATTTTAGTTAATATCTCAACCAACCATGAAAAAATTTAATTCCAAAATTTATACCGGGGGATAATCCACAATAATCCCTTGAACCAAACAACCCCTAATATCTGACTGTGAATTTATAATCTGCTCAACTCAAGTTTTGAGGTGGATACTTGTAATTTGTAAATGTGATTACTTTTAGCAATTTGATGTTAGCATTTTCTTTTGTAAGCTGTCTGAGTTGTGATAGTAATCTTGTAAAATATATGTATAATGTTGGAAATGAGGTAAAAGGTAATAGAATATTCCCAATATTCTTTTATTAATTGTATAAATTGTATATCTTCTATTTTAGCTAGAATTATAATCCTTTTGTAATTAGGTTAATTAATTACATAATTTGTATCAAAGTAAATATTCTTGTAACCTTATATATATTGTAAATCATTCATCAATAAAATCAATGAATATTCCTTTATGATATCAGTAGCCTAAAACTACAAACCCTACCCTAGCCGCCGATACACCTTCTCAACCGCCACCTTTTTTCATGTCATCACCTAGCCCACGTCGGAACCCTAGCCGCTGACCTCTCTTGGCCGTCCCCCCCCTCTTTCCCCACGACGGAACCCTAGTTTTTCCGGTCATTCTCCCCACCTCATCCTCATAAATTTCCTCTTTCATGGCTGACAAAACTAAATTTCATCCGGCACTTTCCGTAAACAACATTAAAAACTTCATCTCTGTGACTCTTGAGATGAAAATGGTCAATACTCCTCGTGGGCGGAGCTTTTTAAGATCCATTGTTGTATTTACGAAGTTATCGATCACATTATCCCTCCCACACCGAAGTCCACAGACGTACCATTGGCTTCAACTTCTGATGGTGCACTCGGGTCTCGTTTAGACGCAGTTGTCCTCCAGTGTATATACGACACGATATCCAATGATTTGTTGCACACCATCATTGAGACCGATGCCACTGCCTGCCAAACTTGAGAACATTTGGACAGTATTTTCCAAGACAACAAAACTCAACGAGCGTTATACCTTGAAAATCAGTTCAAGGACGTTCATCAGGACGATTTCCCAAATGTGTCTGCCTATTGTCAAGAACTCAAGATGTTTGCCGACCAACTCTCCAACGTCGGCGCATCGGTCACTAATCAGCGATTTGTATGCAACTTATTGGAGGTTTGAACGAATCCTATGACGGCGTTGCCACCATCCTTTAGCAATGCACGCTATTAACTCTATTTTATGAGGCCCGTTCGAAGCTCATCCTTGAGGAAACCCGGAAAATCAAGCGCAACACCACTCGGGCCAGCATTGCCGATGCCGCCCTCACCACCACCGTCGGGCCCTTCACCGACGGCAGGGCCTCCCGGTCCGTCAACCAGAACCATCGGCCAG
Organism: Anisodus acutangulus; assembly: GCA_029783415.1. Classification (NCBI taxonomy): domain Eukaryota; kingdom Viridiplantae; phylum Streptophyta; class Magnoliopsida; order Solanales; family Solanaceae; genus Anisodus; species Anisodus acutangulus. Next base: position 50,539,104 of record CM056495.1, on the reverse strand, counting down.
AGGACCCGCAACAGTCCACTTCCTCATGTAACAACTGTCGGAGCAGGCAGTCCGGCAAGGGCAGCGGTGGAAGAAATTCCGGCAATAACAACGGCGTGAAGGGCTGGTCGGAAATAGCCAGCAGCGACCGCGGCAGTGGCAGCAGCCTCCGTCGTGGGCTGCCTACCCGCTGTGGGCCCACCGTCATGGGCCTCCCCTCTTTGCCCGTATACGACATCCTCGTGGACTCCACTTCAGAACCGACAGACCCAACCTGACATACTTGGCCCACATCCACAACAAGTCTACACATCACAATCCCCCCGCCATCGACTTATGCACCGACTGACATTGAGGCAGCTATGAGCATAATGTCACTCAACTCTCCAAACGAGAATTGGTATATGGACACATGCACCGCATCTCACATGACAACATCACAAGGTACTCTCTCGTCTTATTCCAATTTGAGTAATTTAAATTGAAATATTATTGTTGGCAGTGGACAAGGCATTCCCATCCGTAGTTATGGTCATTCTTCCTTATCCCCACCACTAATCTTAAAAAATGTCCTCCATGCCCCTAAATTCATTAAGAATCTAATCTTTGTGCGACGTTTCACAACTGACACTTGGGTTTCACTTGACTTTGATCCTTTTGGTTTTCTTGTAAAGGATTTTACGACATGGAGACGAATAATGAGATGTGACATCACTGGAGATCTCTACCTTTTTTTCAAACGCCATCAACAATCCAGTCTCAGTTCCCTCAACCTCTGCTGCTCTTTCGTCTTCCTTATGACATTCTAGATTAGGACATCTAGGAGACTCTGTTTTACGCTCCCTTACGAAAATAATTTTATTAATTGCAACCGTATTTCTAGGACTCCTATATGTGAATCTTGCAGTTTTTGGAAACGTGTCAAATTACCATTTTCTGCATTCATAAATTGTACTTTAATGCCTTTCAATATCATACATAGTTATTTGTAGACATCCCCTATTTTGAGTACGGCTGACCATCGATATTATGTATTGTTTTTAGACAATTATTCCAACTTTCTATGGACTTTTCCAATTGGAAATAAATTGTAGATCTGCCCCATTTTTTCTTCATTTAGTACTTTCGTAAAAATATAATTTGAACAACATACAACATACCTAGTGAAATTCCACAATTTGAAAAGATCATTAAATGTTTTCAATATGACAATGACAGGAATTCGATAATAACCAATTCAAACAGTTTTGCTCCAAAAATGGTCTTACCTTTCATTTTTCCTACCCTCACACATCCTCCCAAAATGGTAAAGCCGAATAGAAAATTCGAATCATAAATAACCTCATTCATGCTCTACTTGCTCATGCCTCAATTCCCTCTCAATTCTGACATTACGCACTCTCCATGACCACTTATCTCCTAAACATAATCCCAAACAATTCTCTAGCTCAACGGTCGCCCACCCAAGTTCTGTTTTGTAGGAATCCCTCCTACCAACACTTGCGTATTTTTGGATGTCTTTGTTACCCTTTCTATCCGACCACCCACAAACTCCAACCCGGTCTTCCCTGTGTGTGTTTCTAGGTTACCCTGCCAATCACATGGTTACACGTGTTATGACTTGTCGAGCCGTAAAATTATTATTTCACGTCATGTCCTATTTGATGAGTCTTAATTCCCCTTTGCCTCTCTACACTCGCCGCCTCGACATTCCTACGACTTCCTATATGATGGTCTAAACCCTATTCTAATTCATCATTTACATAGTTTGCCGTCCTAGACCACAACAACTCCACCACCTCGGCCAGTCCAGGACTAGCTTCCCACCCGATTCTGCCGACGGTGGCCCGGAACAACCTGCCTCAGGGTGATTCTGCAGCCACCTCTCAACAAATCGAGGTTCGGCCAGCCAATACCGTCACCCCTGCCCTTCCTCCTCTTCCCGGCAGTCCCGCGACAAACCCCCATCCCATCCCGCGTCTCAAAACACATTCTCGGACTATGGAAACCCGTGCCATGCACGTAATTCATAAACCTAAATGGTTGTTTAACCTTTCTATTTTAGTTGTCCCTTCTCTGTCCCTCGTAACTCGAAGGATGCGTTGTCCGACCCTAATTGAAAAGTCGCAATGATTGACGAATATAATGCTCTTATTGATAATAAGATGTGGGACCTAGTACCCCATCCACCTGATGCTAACATTATTCGTTCTATGTGGTTTTTAGACATTAAAAGAAATCTGATGGTTCTTTTGAGAGGTACAAGGCTCGTCTTGTAGGTGATGGTAGGTCTCAGTAGGTCCCGTCTTGCATCCCGAGACACACTTTTCTGACTATGGAAACCCGTGTCATGCACGAAATTTATAAACCTAAATGGATGTTTAACCTTTACGTTTCAGTTGTCCCTTCCCATGTCCCTCGTAACCCGAAGGATGCCTTATCCGACCCTAATGGAAAGCCACAATGATTGACGAATATAATGCTCTTATTGATAATAAAATGTGGGACCTAGTACCCCATCCACTTAATGCTAACATTATTCGTTCTATGTGGATTTTTAGATATAAAAAGAATTCTGATTGTTCTTTTGAGAGGTACAAGACTCGTCTTGTAGGTGATGGTAGGTCTCAATAGGTGGGAGTGACTGTGATGAAACATTCAGCCCGGTCGTAAAGCCCGCAACTATCCAGACCGTCCTCAACATTGCCATATCCAAGTTTTGGCCCATTCATCAGCTTAATGTCAAGAATGTCTTCTTACATGGGGATCTTCATGAAACGGTATTTATGCATCAACCTATGGGTTTCAGGGATCCTATTCATCCGGATTATGTGTGTCTGTTGCGGAAATCGCTCTATGGACTGAAACATGCTCCTCAAGCATGGTACCAACGGTTCACCGATTATGTTTTCTCTATCGGTTTTTCACACAGCAGATCCGATCATTCCCTATTCATCTACAACAACGATACAGGCATGGCTTACTTATTATTATATATTGATGACATCATCTTCACCACATCATCTGATGCTCTTCGTTGGCCCATTGTGTCTCTTCTTTCTTCTGAGTTTGCTATGAAAGATCTGGGCGCCCTAAGTTATTTCTTGGGCATATCTGTCAAGACATTCTGGCGGCCTATTTCTATGTCAGAAGAAGTACGCTGAAGTGATCCTTGACCGTGCAGGCATTACATGCAAACCATCCCATACGCCTATAGACACCATCAAGCTCAGTGCTGATTCCGGCCCTTCATATTCAAACCTGACTCACTATCGTAGCCTGGCTGAGAACCTCACATTCACGAGACCAGACATATTCTCTGCCGCGCAACAAATCTGCTTGCACATGTACAGTCTGATGAAAGAACACATGCATGCCCTCAAACGTATTTTATGATACGTCCAAGGTACACTTGACTTCGGATTACATCTATACAGGTCTTCGCTCACTGGTCTCACTGCCTATTCTGATGCTGACTGGGGTAGATGTTCTGACACCCGACGCTCCACGTCTGGTTATTGCATTTTCCTCGGAGATAACATATTATCTTGGTCTTCCAAAAGGCAACCTACACTATCCCGATCCAGTACAGAAGCAGAATATAGAGGTGTTGCCAACGTCGTCACTAAGTCTTGTTGGATCCGTAACCTTCTACTTGAGCTTCACCGCCCGATTCAAAAGGCAACACTGGTCTACTGCGATAATATTAGTGTGATATATCTTTCCGCAATTTCGGCCAACATCAGCGCACTAAACACATTGAGATGGATATTCATTTCGTTCGCGAAAAAATGGCTCGTGGTCAAGTTCGTGTCCTTCATGTTCCTTCCAGATATCAGATTGCCGACATCTTCACCAAAGAACTTCCGTGCATACTATTTGATGATTTTCGATCCAGTCTCAGTGTTTAAGAACCTCCCGCTTCGACTGCGGGGGTGTAATATAATATTTCCCAATATTCTTTCATTAATTGTATTAATTGTATATCTCCTATTTTAGGTAGAATTATAATCCTTTTGTAATTAGGTTAATTAGTTACCTAGTTTGTATCAAAGTAAATATTCTTGTAACCTTATATAATATATATCGCAAATCATTCCTCCATTGAAATACTATTCCTTTAAAAGGTTTAATTTTTTGTTTATCTGTTTCAGTTTTTAATGTAATTCTGTAAACTGTTCAACTCAAGATGTTGGGGTGAAGTGGCTAGGAGCTTGTTAATGTCATTACTTTATATTAAAAATTGCTTATTTGAAATACTAGGTTAAAAAGAGAGCATTATTTGGGTTGGGCAGGTGTGAAGTTAACTAGTGGACTGGTAGGCTAAAATGCTGCTTTATTAGAGTGGCAACAAGAATAATAAGTCCATTTAGCTATTTTTTGTTTCTTTTCTTAAGTTCTGGATTGCTATGGCAAATTTGGTTAGCCATAACAGTTCTTCTTGTGTTTGATTATTTAGGGAAAATAGAGTGAAGATGTACATAAGTTTTGTAGTTATTTCCAACTGTGAGTGTTTTCTTAATCTTTTTAATTTCATCATAGAAGATTAAAAGTTGTCACCTTTCTGAAGTATGGCATTGTGAGTTAGAAGAAATGATCTGCTACAGAAAAAGCTTAGATCTTGTATATCTGTGGAGGAGGATTGCGCACAAGGAACACCTGGTTATGCAATTTATTTTAGGATGTTATTTGAAAGATAATCCCTTAATTATTTTCATTAATTAAAAGAGTATATATATAATTTACATATTTTCATAATAGGAAAATCCTATTCATATCTCTACTCCTAAAACTCTATTCTATTTGGACACTAACTATACAATTATATGGTAATACAATTATGGTAAGTGTACAATAATAATTACAACCAAATACTACCTAAATTATAGCCCAAACCGTGGGTTGACTTATTGTACAAACCCGAGACACCAACAATAGACAATATACATACGATATACATACACATGTATATCGTATGTATATTTAACACAACCCCGCAGTCATAGCGGGCGGTCTTCGTACGCTGAGACTGTCCCTAAAATCTTCAAAAGGACCGAGGGAAGACCCTTTGTAAAGATGTCTGCAATTTGATACCTGGAAGGGACATGACAGACGCGTACTTGTCCACGAGCTACCATTTCGCGAACAAAGTGAATGTCCATCTCAATGTGTTTAGTGCGTTGGTGCTGAACCGGATTACCAGAAAGGTAGACGGCACTAACATTATCACAATAAACCAATGTAGCTTTCTGAATAGGACAATGAAGCTCTAAAAGAAGATTACGTAACCAACAGGATTCAGAGACCACATTGTCTACCCCTCGATATTCAGCCTCTGCACTCGAGCGAGACAAAGTCGACTGACGCTTTGCAGACCAGGAGACCAAGTTATTACCAAGAAACATACAATAGTCAGACGTAGAGCGTCTGGTGTACGGACATCCACCCCAATCAACATCTGTATACGAGATAAATGTAGACGTCGACGAGGGATATAAATGTAAGCCAAAGTCAAGTGTCCCTTTGATATACCAAATAATACGTTTGAGCACATTCATGTGCTCAACCCTGGGATCATACATAAACAAACACACCTGTTATACGACAAATGTAATGTCTGGTCTTGTGAATGTCAGATACTGAAGAGCCCCTGCAAGACTGCGATAACGAGTTGGATCCTCGTAAGGTGAGCCATCCGCAACCCCTAGCTTTGGTTTAGTATCAACCGGAGTGGAAGTGGACTTGCATGCAGACATACCAGCTCGCTTAATGATATCAGCTGCATACTTACGTTGTGATAAGAACAACCCACCTGCATGACGAGTGACAATAATGCCCAAAAAATAACTCAAGGGGCCCAAGTCTTTCATAGCAAACTCAGAACTGAGCATTGTCATGATAGACTGGCGTAACGCATTAGAAGAGGCAATCAAAATATCATCCACATATAATAGTATATAAGCCATGGAAGAACCACGATAATATATGAACAATGAATTATCAGACCGACTGTGAGAGAACCTAATAGTCAAAACATAGTCTGTAAACCTCTTATATCAAGCCCGTGGGGACTGCTTAAGCCCAGATAAGGATTTCTTAAATAAACAGACATGATGAGGATATTCGGGATCCCTAAACCCCAAAGGCTGATGCATAGGGATGGCAACGGATATGATCTGGACCGGATCCTACTAGATCCAGATCCAGATCTAGATCCGTTTTTCATACTTGAATCCAGATCCGAATACGGATCCGGATCCAACGGGTCCATAAAAATCATATCCAAATCCGGATCCATCAGAAAATCCGGATCCATCGGATCCACGGATCGGATCTGGATCCACATGTAAAAAAATTTGCCTTGCTAAGAATTTTTTTTGAACTGACAAACGATTTTGACTTAGCTAACAGTTTACTGTGTTTCAATTTTGAAATGTTCATATGAGATATTTTGTTCGTTGTCTCGTTTTGATTGTGAGCTATTAATTGAAAATGTTGGACAATGACAATAGTTGTGAAAAATGCTAACTAGTATTTTCACAATGCAGAACTTGCATGTGCTTGGAATCTTCACAAATGAAGTGAATATAATTTTAACTACTTGTCTATGGAGATGTTAGTCATTCACTAATATAACATTGATTTTATTATCGAAGTTACCTCTTTATTTTTGGATTTTTGAGTTAACGCGAGGATAAATTAAATTTGTTTTGAGAATTAAACTTGCAAGGATATGCTTAGAAATTTTAAGAAAATACTTATAAAATTACATTCTAAAGTTATGAATATATTTAATAAAAAATAGATCCACGGGTCGGATCTGAACCGGATACGGATCTCAAATACAAGATCCATATCCGGATCCGTCGGGTCCAAATTTTGAAGATCCATATCCTATAAAACGGATCTGGATCTACCGGATCCGTACCAGGTCCAAGATCCACTGCCATCTCTACTGATGCATATAGATTGTCTCCTTGAAATCACCATGTAAGAAAGCATTCTTCACATCTAACTGATGAATGAGCCATGCTTTCGAAAGAGCCAAGCTGAGCACAGTGCAAATGGTAACAGACTTGACCACCGGACTAAACGTCTCACCATCCGACTTGACCACCGGACTAAACGTCTCACCGCAATCCACACCAACATGCTGAGTCTTACCATCATCTACAAGACGAGTCTTATGCCTCACAAAAGAACCGTCATAATTGTCTTTATGAGCAAAATTCACATTGACCGAATAGTATTAACACCAGATGGATGAGGCACCAACTCCCACGTCTTATTATCAATAAGAGCATTATATTCGTCGGTCATAACAATTTTTCAATTTGGGTCATTTAACGCGGACACAAGATTATAAGGTACAGGTGATTTAAGAACATTAGAATTTAAATAAAAATGTCTTTTAGGTTTAAAAACACCCTGTTGACTACGAGTGACTGTTCTATGACTCGGGAAAGAATTGGGTGAATTTTGGAAAATTTCAGGACAAGTGACGGATGGGACAGCAGGTAGTGGGCCCGCTGGCCCAGATCGGTAAACTGTAGCGAGAGGCGAGTGAGGCCAGCCCGATTTCGTATTAAATGGTGGGTAAGCCCAATTTCGGCAAGCGGGTAAGCGGCCCAAGGATGGGACGGGAAACCGAGGGTGAGTGAGCAGCTGTTTGTCCAGGCGATGGAGCCTTGCCATTGGCGGATTTAAAAGTGGACGCGTCCGGAAAATGGTGGATAAGATACGTGGATACACCATAATCTAAAAAATTATACGAACTAGGCACGAGACTACTTACCTTAGCAAATGGAAATTGGGATTCATCAAAAATAACATGGCGACTAATGATGATTTTATTAGAAGATAAATCAAAGTATTTGTAACCACGATGATTAGACGGATAACCCAAAAACACACAAGGGGTAGACCGAGCCTGAAATTTGTTAATTATGGTGGACGGAAATAGTGGATAACACAAGCACCCAAAGACCCTAAGATGGGAATACGAATGAGTCTTATTAAGGAGATATGTGGCCATTTGTAGAGCATGATGCCCAAAAAGAATGGGGTACGGAAGCATGAATCAATAAAGTTCGGACAACGTTATTAATGATACGAATTTTGCGTTCGGCTTTCCCATTTTGTGAAGACGTATGAGGACAAAAAAAATGAAAATTTAATTCCATTATTAGCACAAATTCCCGAAACACCCCATTATCATATTCTTTGCCATTATCAAATTGAATATTTTTGATCTCCCGTTCGAATTGGGTTCTAATAAATGCTCTAAATTTTAAAAAAATGGAAAAACTTGAGATTTTTTCGCTATATGAAAAGTCCATAAAAAATTAGAATAATCATCGAGAAATAGAACATAATAACGATGCTCTGGTATGAAATAAATAATCCCTTGATTATTTTCATTAATTGAAAGAGTATATATACAATTTACATATTTCCATAATAGGAAAATCCTATTCCTATTCTACTCCTAAAACCCTATTCTATTTGGACACTAACTATACAATTATGGTAAGTGTATAATAATAATTACAACCAAATACTACCTAAATTATAGCCCAAACTGTGGGCTGACTTATTGTACAAACCCGAGACACCAACAATAGACAATATACATACGATATACATGTGTATACGATGTATATCGTATGTATATTTAACATTATTCTTATCATGTAACAGCACAACACTAAACTGGAAACGGGACCATTGGGAGGGTCCAAAGAGTTTGGCGGAGCTACAATATTAGGTACGGGTTTGGATGAATCCGGTAGCTTTTGCTTAGACATTATAGTTTTATTAGTAACATAAATATTTAATCGCAAACCCATTAACTAAAACAAGCTATGAGTTAAGTAGCAAGTTTAGAAGTTATAAACTTGAATCCTGGCTCCACTTCTGCTTCTAATCTTGCCTAAATTCTTGTCTTTGCCTTATCCCTTTCTTTGGAGGTAACATGTTTAGGGATCAAGACTTAGGTACATGTTTGGACGAATCCAGTAGCTTTTGCTTAGACACTATATTTTTATTATGAATATAAATATTTAGTCAAGAAATGAGTAACTAAAACGAACTATGAGTTCGGTATCAAGTTCAGAACTCATAAAGTTCTAATCGTGGCTCCACCTCTGCTTCCAATCTTGCCTAAATTCATGTCTTTGCCTATGCCTTTCTTGGACATATGAAGTTTAGGGATCAGTACTTAGCTGCTACTCCTGTGAATTATCTCTATAGTTTTCACTTTTCTGTACTTGGGTGTAAGGAGAGAAGGAAAAGGCCATATCTATGCAAAAACTGTTCGCCAACGATTTCAGTTGGTTTGTTTCAGTTCTGATCTTTTTGGAGATTGATATTATAGCATGTCCAGTTTATGCATTAGCAAACTCATGATAACAGATCATGTTTTGATGCTGAAATTATCTCGTCTGCAAACAGGTGAGATTTAGTTGATCTAATTGTGGAGTAGTGAGGAAATGGACACAGTACATGCAGCACTAGATGAGGCCAAACTTGAGATTGAAAAGCTCAGGGCAAACTACCAAAGTAAAGCTGAGTTTTGTGAGAACTTGAAAAGAGCCAACAATGAGCTACTAACCAAGAATCAGAGGCGAATTTGAAAGTAGAGAAGCTCACTCATGAATTGTCTGGGAAAGAAGATGAGCTTGCTGTCACTAAACAATTGCATGAAGCAATTGAGTCAAAACTAAAAGAAAAAGAGTCTGCTGTCAAGCATCTAAGTTCTGCAAATGATAAACTTCATGCTGACTATGCTGAGATGCTCCGAAAGTCTGCAGAAGAGAATAGAGGGATGGCATTGGCTTTAGATAGTGCTAATTCAATTAAATACGGATCAAGAGCAACAGATTCGTTCTCTCAAACAAGAAATTGAGGGGCTAAGGGAATTTGCTTCGGCTTCACAGAAGAAAAAGTCCTTGGAAGTTGAGAAGAGAGCTGAGAAACAATGATGATATGCTACTGGAGATGGAGGAGGAAAACAGGAAGCTCACTGATCAATTAAAATGGAGGAAGGAACAGTTTATCCATTTGGAGGGGGCTCATGGAAAGCTCAGGCAACAACTTCAAAAATGTGAAGAAGAGAAAAAAGGGCTGGCATTGGCGTTAGATGGTGCTAATTCAACTAACGTGGATCAAGAACAACAGATTTGTTCTCTCAAAAAAGAGATCGAAGGGCTAAGGGAATTTGTATCGGCTTCACAGAAGAAAAAGTCCTCGGAAGTTGATGAGAAGAGAGCTAAAGCATCGAAAGAGCTGAGGAACAATGATGATATGCTATTTGAGATGGAGGAGGAAAAGAGGAGACTTGAAGATCAACTTAAGTGGAAGAAGGAACAGTTTATTCATTTGGAGGCGGCTCATGGAAAGCTCAGGCAACAACTTCAAAAATGTGAAGAAGAGAAAAAAGGGTTGGCATTGGCTTTAGATGGTGCTAATTCAACTAACGTGGATCAAGAACAAGAAGTTTGTTCCCTCAAAAAAGAGATCAAAGGGCTAAGGGAATTTTTATCGGCTTCACAGAAGTCCTCAGAAGCTGAGAAGAGAGGCAAAACATCTAAAGAGCCGAGATACAATGATGATATGCTATTTGAGATGGAGGAGGAAAAGAGGAAGCTTATAGATCAACTTAAATGGAAGAAGGAACAGTTTAGTCATCTTGAGGAGGCTCATGGACTCAAGCAACAACATCGAGAGGAGGAGAAAGAATGGGAATAGGAGAGATCCAAATTGCTAGACGAGATTTCCAAACTACAGATGAATTTAGATTCTCAGCTTAGAATATCGAAAGATCTTGAAAGCCGCTTGTGGATGTGCAATCAGGCTTTAGCTCATGAAGAAAGCAGGAGAAAGCTACTGGAAGTTCAACTTGCTGAGTCTAAAACATCCTTTGACAGTGTCTTCGCTGAGTATGAGGAATCCAAGTCTATAATTGAAAGCCTGACAAGTCAGAGGGACAAAGAAATCGCGAATCTAAGAGACGTTTTGTACACAAGGGATACATTTCACAAGGAAATGGAGTACCAATTCAGGAGGGTAGAGCAAGAGAACCATGAATTGATGGCATCCCTTAAAGAACTCCAGTAAGCCAAAATTCAAGAAAGCTGGAAGCGCTTCTTCCTTGTCAAAACTCCGAAACAAGCTCAGAGGCCTGGAGCAGGTGCACAAGGACTGTTTTGGTGATCTCAAAGCCAAAGAAGCTGAATGGGCTTCTAAATTGGAGCAACTAACAGGGGAGCTTGATTGCTGCAAGTCTTCTGTACAAAGCAAAGACACTTTAATAACTGAACTCCGAGAGGAGTTGGAGACGTGTGAATCACTAACTTTGCAGTTAACACTACAGAATGAGGAGACTTCCATGATGTTGTTAGTGTTGAAGTCTCAATTTTTTGAGCTCCATCAAAGAATTGCTGATGATTATGCTTCTATGGAATTGGAAAAGAGAGAAGGAGTTGAGAATATCTCTACTCTAATCAAACAGTTGAATACCAAGAATGAAGCTCTTGTTAGAGTTCAGAAAGATCTCGAAGAGGAGCGTGAAAAGGTGGCACTGCTATCAGAAAAGGTCGAGTCCTTGAACTCTGAAGAACAACAACAGCTTCCTTTACAAAGAGAGGTTGATACGCTAAAGGAAAAGCTAAAAGAAGCATCGACTTCTCAAATTCATTTGAAGGAGCAGGCGTTGAGTACAAAGAGTGACTTGGAACAAGTTCGTGATGCGTTGGATAGAGCAAATGAATAACTAGCTGAAAGTTTCAGTGAAATGAACTGGAATTTGAACTGCAGGTATGGAAATCTGTTGAGGAAAAGTTGAAAGCCAACCGGGAAGAAAACCATCAAATGAGGAGACAAGTAGAAGCCTCGTTTCTTGCCCAAGCAGATCTTGAGTTCGACCTCAAACTAGAAAGAGAAAGCCTTGAACTCAAGCTGGAAGAAAAAGATAGAAGAGTGGATGAACTCCAGCAGCAGCTCTTCGACTTGAACGAGGAACTCCAGAGAAGGGAACAGAAAGCGGAACATTTGGAGCAAGAGTTAGGTAAGAAAAGAGCTTGAAGGTGCAATTTTAGCACAAGTGGAAGCAGAAACAAAGCATAAGAACGAGAAAGAGAGCCTCCGCCAGCTTATTGAAGAGAAAGACCAGAGAGTATATGATCTCCAGCAGCTTGTCAACTCGCTGGAAAATGAATTTGAAAGTTCAAGTGGCTCATTCTCAGCCAGACTCTCAGAGATGCAAGCAGATGTCGATATGTTTCAGAAAACTTGGGAGAAAATGAGAACAGCTGGGATCCTAAAGGAGGTTGTCCAAAATGAAATTTGCAAGTTGCAAGAGAAAGTGGAGCACTTGGAGAAACGCTTGTCCAATTCTGTTGAGCTGGAAGCAAAAGATCAGAAATAGACGTGTTGCAGTTTAAACTTGAAAAACAAGTAAGAAGCTCGGATATTGTGATCAAGAAACTTCGTGGAGAAAAAGCAAAGCATCTTGAAGACAAGGACAAGTTGCTTGATACTTTCATGGGATTATCAGAAAGAATTAACATGTTGTCTAAGGAAGATGTGCAGTTAACTGATAGTTTGGAAAGGATGGTACAAAAATGTGACAGCAGTATGTGGGGAACAGACTTGAAACAGGATAATGAATTCTTTGACCCTGTCAAAGAGAACAATAGCAGAAAGCCTTGTTGGGTTACAAGGATTTGCAAGAAACGGAAATTACAAGTAACTGCTTATGTAAGAATTGAAATTACAATTCAACTAGAAAACTGAAAATTACAATATAACAACAAAACTGAAATTACAATATTTGTTGAACAAGAAGACCGGAAACTGCTTTGATTTTTGCTGAGTCGAGTGTGACACTCTGTCCTTAAGACAATATTGCCCCGTATGTATCCTTTATACGTCCCGGACAATTCGTCTCCCAAGATAAAACAGCAATGGAACAATTGAGCAAAGGAAACTCAAGAGCTACCGTGAAGAATATTGAATAAGAAATGATGCTTGGAAGTTATAGGAAGAACTGATTTTCTGATTGTATATTTTCGTGTATATCAAGTGTGCCTCAACAATGGTGTAAGGGGTGTTTATATAGGTGATGAAGAGACTGTTTGACTGCCTCCATAACAGCCATTATTGGCCAAATAATGACCATTATGGAGGTAGTAAAGCCACCAAATTAAAGGGTGAAAGACCAACGGATTTGGCCATTATAGGAGGAGTAATTCAGCCAAAATAAATGGCTGAATTGAGTGCTGGACGTTTCTGTTCCTGTCTGCCGAAATTCTGAATTTCTGGAAACTTCAGGGACCAAACTGTACATCTTGAAACTTCAGGGACCAAACTGTACATCTTGAAACTTCAGGGACCGAACTGTACATCTAAAAGAATTTTGGTCCAAACTGTACATCTGAAGCTTCTGGGATCAAACTGTACTTCTGGAAAAGTTCTCTGGCCCAAAAAGATAATATCAGAAGGCCCACAGCCCACAGCCCACAGCCCACGACCCACGACCCGTGACCCGTGAACCCAGAACCCAGAACCCAGAACCGAAACCGGACCGGACGGGCGGGCGGCGGCGGCGCGCGTGTGGTCTTTCCTCGAACCGAAGCACATCTAGGTCCTCCCTCCTTTAAACACATGAGATACCCCTTGGGGTCCCAAACCCCAAACCAATTTCGAGTCTTATATACACAACAATTCTTTCTTCCTCTACCGATGAAGGAGAATTGAACACAACACCACACTTTCCATGCTTCAAACACCTCACTTCGTGAACCAATATCTCTTTCATTTCTCAATGAAATTTGACGATTCTTGGCCCTACGGTTATCTACATACTTAGTACATCATGCATGTGTGAAGAACCGGATTCTCCAACATACGTAACACTAGTGTTTAAGCCGTTAAAGTTGGTCGGTCGCAACTTCCGCCAAAGGCTAATTTCCAACAATCCCCTCTTGAAAGAGATTTTGGCGCACTCACATGGTGTCTTTTCATTTCCAGCAATATTTCAGCGGACCGATGTTGCATAAGGAGAGGTAGCATCAGCTTTGAACCTTCCATAGTTGAATACCATCGGACTTACTTGCTGCGCAGTGAACGTGATGTCTTGAACCGTCAGTGTTTAGTGTAAGCCAAGTCAATGGTACTAACACAGCAAATTCCCTTACTCTCTTCTTCGTAATGTTTTGTCCGTTTTGGCCATGGACAACGTCTTGGATTTTTAAGTGCGTTCATTTTGAGGCGGCCAGTCCTCGCACTTAAATAGGTGGTCTCCTACAAGGTATCCTGCTATACCCCACTTCACAAGTGTTAGGAACCATTAAAAGTTTCCCAAGAACCTAACCTCAACTGTTGAGGATCATTACAGGTTTTGAAAACTTAACCTTTACCCATACTGCAGATAGCACTTAACGTCTATCGCGGGAACGACTTTGGATTTGGTGTTTCTTTTCAGAAATCACTATCCGAAGTGCTCATACTTCCACTGAAGCGGTCAACTGAACCTTTACAACTTCGTTTTCCCATTGAACCAAATTACTGGGATCTCCAGTTCGTAAGGTTGGGTTACCACTGTATTGGTCCTTATATTTTGGGTTTTAAGCCCATTCCCCTAGACAGGCAAGCCATCTGATCCTTGAGTAGGCCCTTTGTCAATGGGTCTGCTATATTATCCTTTGACTTGATGTAATCAATGGATATTATACCCGTGGTGATCAGTTGCCTAACGGTCTTATGCCTCCGTCGAATATGACGAGACTTGCCGTTGTACATAGTATTCCGTGCCCTTCCTAGAGCCGACTGACTGTCGCAGTGGATCATTACCGAATGTACGGGTTTGTTCCAACACGGAACATCCTCTAAGAAGTCATGAAGCCCACTCAGCTTCTTCTCCTGCTTTGTCTAAAGCGATAAACTCCGATTCCATTGTGGATCGGGCGATGCAAGTTTGCTTAGAGGATTTCCAAGACACAGCCCCACCACCAATTGTAAATATATACCCACTGGTGGACTTGGTGTTCTCTATATCAGATATCCAGTTTGCATCACTGTACCCTTCTAGTACAGCTGGATATCTCGAATAGTCCGTAATTTAACGTGTATTTCTGGTATTGTAATACCCGATTCAACGCCTTCAGTGATTATCACTGGATTACGGGTGAACCTAGCCAACTTATCGATGCGTAAGCAATATCGGTCGGGTGCAGTTTGTTATATACATCAAACTACCGATCACTGTGCATATCGCTCTGGTATACAGGTGCACCAAGATTTTTATCAAGCTTTTGATTTGTATCCATTGGTGACTTTATCGGTGAACTGTCTAACATCTCAAACTTTCTCAAAACATCCTCGATGTAGTGAGACTGAGATAAGACCAGTCCGTCAGACGTCTTAGAGATTTTAATCCCTAAGATGACATCTGCGATACCCATATCCTTCATGTCGAAGCATTATTTCAACATGTTCTTAGTCTCTAGGATTACCCTAGGACTGCTTCCTGTGATTAACATGTCGTCTACATACAGACATATCATAACAAATGAGTCAGAGTTACCTTTCGTGTAAACACATTTATCACACTCATTAATGGCGAACCCTTTCGATAGTAGAGTACTATCAAATTTTTCGTGCCATTATTTCGGAGCTTGTTTCAGCCCGTACAGAGATTTGATAAGTCGACAGACTTTCTTCTCTTGCCCTTGAACCACGTACCCCTCGGGTTGGTCCATATAGATTTCTTCTTCCAAATCGCCGTTTAGGAAGGCTGTCTTAACATCCATCTGGTGTATCTCAAGGTCACGCAAGGCTGCGATCGCAATGAATACCCGTATGGATGTCATCCGGGATACCGGAGAGTATGTATCAAAGTAGTCAAAGCCTTCCATTTGCCGATAGCCCTTGACTACCAACCTGGCTTTGTACTTGTCTATAGACCCATATGCTTTGTATTTCCTTTTGAGTATCCACTTACACCCCAATGGTTTATTTCCCGGAGGAAGATCAACCAACTCCCAAGTATGGTTATGCAGAATGGAGCTTATTTCACTCTCAATAGCTTCTTTCCAGAGCGGTGCTTCTAGAGTTGACAACGCCTTAGCAATTGTCCTTGGTTCATCATTAACCATATAAGCTACAAAGTCAGAACCGAAGGATTTATCCTTCCTGGCCCTTTTACTTCGCCTTAGATCCATCTCTGGAGTCTCCAAGTTCTGAGAATCTGGAACACTAGATTCCGGATGTTCAGCCACCTCGAGATTCGCTAGATCTGAACCATTCAGATCCGGGCAGTCAAAGACTCCCGGTTCTTGAGAGCTTTGTGCATAACTTCGTTTGAGAGAGGTTATGTCTTTTTCCTTTCTAGGAAAGGTACTTTCAAAGAATAGTGCATTCCTTGATTCCATTATTGTACCCTGGTGGATATCTGAAATATCTGACTTATGCACTAAGAAGCGATAAGCACTACTGTTATTTGCATATCCGATGAATATGCAATCTACAGTCTTAGGCCCAATCTTGACCTGCTTTGGCTTGGGTACTTCAACCTTTGCCAAACAACCCCACACCTTAAAATATTTGTAGGTGGGTTTCTTTCCCTTCCATGATTCATATGAAGTTTTGTCCTTACCCTTATGTGGGACTCTGTTAAGAATCGTATTAGCGGTAAGGACGGCTTCTCCCCACATGTTTTGGGGAAGACCGGAATTGATAAGCAAGGCATTCATCATTTTCTTTAATGTGCGGTTCTTACGTTCCGCCACACCGTTTGATTGAGGTGAGTATGGAGCCGTCGTTTGATGAATAATGCCTTCTTGGGCACAGTATTCCTCAAAAGGCGCTACATATTCTCCCCCTCTATCGCTACGAATGGATTTAATCCGTAGGCTAAGTTGATTCTCAACTTCTGCTTTGTAACGTCGAAACGCTTCAAAGGCTTCATCCTTACTTTTCAACAAGTAAAGGTAACAATACCTTGTGCTATCATCTATAAATGTCACAAAGTACTTGTTCCCCCCTCTAGTTTGTGCAAACTTCAAATCACATATATCTGTGTGAATAAGTTCTAGAGGAGCGGTATTCCTTTTGACGAATCGAAAATGAAGCTTAGTAAGTTTTGCCTCTACGCACACCTCACACTTATGTTGAGGGTTTACGTCGATAGACGGCAACAACTCCATCTTTACTAGCCTTTGAATAGACTTGTAGTTAACGTGTCCTAATCTATGATGCCATAAATTAGAAGACTCAAGCAAATAAGAAGAAGGTTCAACTTTATTTCCTTGACGCAATACAGACATGGCATTCACTTTGAAGAGGCCTTCACAGACGAAGCCCCTCCCCACAAATGTGCCATTTTTAGTGAGTACAAATTTATTTGATTCAAACACTAGCCTAAAATCAGCATTAACCAATAAAGGTCCAGAAACTAGATTTCTTCTAATCTACGGGACGCATCACTTCCTTCAGAGTGAGTTCCTTGCGGAAGTCATCTTCAGACCACCTTTCCAACCCCTAGCACGTCAGGAAGCGTTGTTGCCCATGAACGACTTCTTGTCGGAGACCGGAGTGTGCGTGGAGAAGGCATCTTTGTTGGAACATATGTGTCTTGTTGCACCTGTGTCCACTCCACCATCGCATCGGATTCTCAACCAAGTTGGCTTCTAGCACCACGGGTGAGAGATCCTCAATCATGTCATCCAGGAGGCGTGTCCTTGACGACGTTAGCTTGAGCCTTGCCTTCGACTTGGCTTTACATTTGTTGCTCGTCTTGAGCTTGCGGCATTCCTTGATCCTATGACCAGGTTTCCCACGGTGATGGCGATCACCTCTGAACGTCTCATTGCGGGGCTTTGCCGTCTTTGTGGAACTTCCGCTTGTTGCTTGTTTTCCCTTTGGCCTCAGCCAGATTTGCCTTTGCCTCAGCATGTTGTCTACCCTTTGGCAAGGTCTTCTTATTATCTTTCTGGATTTGCAGTTTGATAACAAGCTCTTCAAAGGTCATCTCCTTTGTCTTGAGTTTCAAGTAACTCATAAACTCATTCCACGAAGGAGGTAACTTTTCAATCAGTGATGCAACCAAAAACTGCTCGTTTGGCTTCAGTCCTTCCAAATCCAGGTGATGTAAAATCATTTGGAATTCCTGGACTTGGGACATCACTGTCTTGCTGTCCACCATTTGGAATTTTAGAAATTTTCCAACGATGAACTTCTTAGTACCCGCATCTTGTGCGTTGTACTTCTTTTACAGTTTTTTCCACAGCTCTTTGGCGGTGCCAACGGTAGAATATACCGTGTAGAGAGGGTCTGCCAAGCAGTTCAGTACATAGTTCTTGCACATGAAATCGCTATGATTCCACGCATCACAAACCATCTTCATGCCGTTAACGACCTGGATACCAAGGCCCCCTTCACCCGCTTTCAAAGAAAGTAAGAGTCCATTTCATCTCCACTTGTGGAGGATCTTCCGTAAGAATCGGGCCATGCCCATAATCATTAAGTAGAACAACATCTTTCTTTGCCATCTTTTAAATTCGATCCCATGAACTTTTCAGGCGATCATGGTGGTGTGAAGAAGAGGAGCTCCAGCGATCGGGAAAGCGGCATGTTACGCCTTGAGCGAAGAGCAGCAGATGGCGATGAAGGCGGCGGGATTTCTGCCTTGGCCAGTAGCGGCAGTGGGGAAGGCAGCAACGTTGCCTCCAGAGGCAGCAGCAGTAGCAGCAACGTCGATCATATTTCCAGTCATGTTATTGCAGTTACCGTAAGCAAAATATTGTCTTAAGTTGTTGGGTTACAAGGATTTGCAAGAAACGGAAATTACAAGTAACTGCTTATGTAAGAATTGAAATTACAATTCAACTAGAAAACTGAAAATTACAATATAACAACAAAACTGAAATTACAATATTTGTTGAACAAGAAGACCGGAAACTGCTTTGATTTTTGCTGAGTCGAGTGTGGCACTCTGTCCTTAAGACAATATTGCCCCGTATGTATCCTTTATACGTCCCGGACAATTCGTCTCCCAAGATAAAACAGCAATGGAACAATTGAGCAAAGGAAACTCAAGAGCTACCGTGAAGAATATTGAATAAGAAATGATGCTTGGAAGTTATAGGAAGAACTGATTTTCTGGTTGTATATTTTCGTGTATATCAAGTGTGCCTCAACAATGGTGTAAGGGGTGTTTATATAGGTGATGAATGGACTGTTTGACTGCCTCCATAACAGCCATTATTGGCCAAATAATGACCATTATGGAGGTAGTAAAGCCACCAAATTAAAGGGTGAAAGACCAACGGATTTGGCCATTATAGGAGGAGTAATTCAGCCAAAATAAATGGCTGAATTAAGTGCTGGACGTTTCTGTTCCTGTCTGCCGACCAAACTGTACATCTTGAAACTTCAGGGACCAAACTGTACATCTTGAAACTTCAGGGACCGAACTGTACATCTGAAAGAATTCTGGTCCAAACTGTACATCTGAAGCTTCTGGGATCAAACTGTAATTCGGAAAAGTTCTCCGCCCAAAAAGATAATATCGAAGGCCCACACCACAAATTTACCCCACCACGACCGTGACCCGTGAACTCGTGGAACCCGAGAACCCGAACCCGTAATCAAACCGGACGTGACGGCGGCAAGTGGCGGCGCGCGTGTGGTCTTTCCTCGTACCGAAGCACATCTAGGTCCTCCCTCCTTTAAACACATGGGATACCCCTTGGCGTCCCAAACCCCAAACCAATTTCGAGTCTTATATACACAACAATTCTTTCTTCCTCTACCGATGAGGGAGAATTGAACACAACACCACACTTTCCATGCTTCAAACACCTCACTTCGTGAACCAATAGCTCTTTCATTTCTCAATGAAATTTGACAATTCTTAGCCCTACGGTTATCTACGTACTTAGTACATCATGCATGTGTGAAGAACCGGATTCTCCAACATACGTAACACTAGTGTTTAAGCAGTTAAAGTTGGTCGATCGCAACTCCCGCCAAAGTCTAATTTCCAACAAGCCTTTCACTCCAACCACGAGACTAGAAGCTATTCTTGATGAAAGATCACCGTTGAGATCTCTCAACCACTTAACAAGGAAATTCAAATAGGGTAGAGAAATTATTTTTTTGTGTATAGCTTCTTGACAAACTTGATCTAATTGTTGTTATCTTGTCAGCAATCTGTAACTGGCTCGGAAAAACACATGTACTAGAGCTTCCATTTCAGAAACTTTGTAGCATATATTCACTTTAATTTATTGGTTCTTTATCATGACAGTCAGCTCCCATAATTTTCCTTGCAATAGTTACATATCCAAAACACTGCAACAACAACATACCCAGTGAAATCCCACAACGTGGAGTCTGGGGAGGGTAGAGTGTATGAAGACCGTACCCCTATCAAGGTAGAGAGGTTGTTTCCGAAAGACCCTCAGTTCAAGAGAAAACATAAAAGGAGTTTAGATAAGGACAAGAAATTCAAAGCAGTATGAAAATGGAATTAACGAAAGCGACTAAACTATGATAAAGTAGTTTGGAAAAGGAACAACAACTACCACAAATAAAATAGGATAATCGAAGTACATGAAATACCAGATAATATCAGAAATCAAAGCACACTAAACTATAGAGCAATACTGCGACTACTAATATGAAAGGATAAGCGAGACTACTAACTAGCCTTCTACCCTAATCTGAGTCATCCATAACCTCCTATGTAAGATCATGTCTTCGGTAAGCTGTAACTGCACCATGATCTATCTAATCACCTCTCCCCAATACTTTTTCGGTCTACCCCTACTTCTTCTGAAACTGTCCATAGCTAACCTCTTACACCTCTTCACTGGGGCATCTGTGTCTCTCCTCTTCACATGCCCAAACCATCTCAGTCTCGCTTCCCGCATCTTGTCCTCCACCGAGGCCACTCTCACCTTATCCCAGATAGCATCATTCCTAATCCTCGGTGGAAGGTGTCGAATGATGGCCAACTTGTCTTGTATTTTCAATCTCTCGTAGTGTGCCCACATATCCATAGCAACATTCTTATCTCCGCAATAGTTTTTATATTTAAAGCCTCCCAGAATTCAACTAAAATGAAATATCTTTTGTTAATGTTGGGTTTGGTGTTGTGACATTTGACCTAACATATCTTCTGAAGTACTGATTTGAATGCATAAAATGTTGGGACAAATGTCACAACATTCAAACCAACATTTTTTATAACAGTTTTACTTCACGATAAGCAGTAATAATGTTACTGAGTGGTAAAAACGACTTAGGTGTGTAAATTAGGAGCTGTGTAAAACGTGGAAGAAAGAGTCAAAACTTGGGAAAGAAGTCGAGTGAAGAACAAGTCAAAGTTGTTGAGATTTCGACTCCATGATCTTCTCCAACAAATACACCAGCTGCCCACCTTTGCCTCAACCTCCTCAACAGATTGATGAGCCTTTCAAGGAAGACTCTCTACTATAAATAGAGAGGCTACAAGGGTGAATCGATATCCAGAATTACACTGCAAAAATACCAAGAGAGCTCTCGGGATTTTAACCCAGAAATCTGGATCACAAGTGTTGCTTGAGTGTGTCGACAACATTCTGTCCAACATTACAATTGCTATTTAGATTCTAGATTAGTTTTGTATGGAGCGATTGTAATGAGAGGTTGTCTATGTCTACGTAGTTAGATTTTTCAGGCAGAAGTCATCTACGACTTCAACTTTTAATTCCTTTCCATTTTATATTGTAAAATTGTAAAGAAATGAATTTGTAATTTTATATATAATATATATATAATACTTCTGGTCATTGACCATCATAAGTTATATGTTGTATGAAAATATAAACCCTTGTGTTCTTTATTTTTTCGCTACATTTTACTCTTCAAGGTTTACTGTTTTATCGAAGTGTTGTCACTTGTGTTAGACGACATTATTACTGATATTTAGAAACAGAATTGGCATTCGATTTATTTTATCTCTTGCGTTTACTTTTCGTAGCCTTTAACCCCCTTCTAAGTGGTATCAGAGCCAACACTTGACACAATAAGTGCTTGGTCATGTTGTCATAAGCTATGGATCCGGCAAATCCGACTATTGGTAGACTTCCTATTCTAGATGGTTCAAACTATGCCTATTGGAAGATTCGCCTACGTTCTCATATCAAATCAATTGATGTTAGGGCATGGAGATCTATAACCAATGGTATTGTTCCAATGTTGCCACCAGATGAGGAATGTGACATTCTTGTTAAACCTGAATCCGAATGGACTGCGGAAGAAACCAATAACGCTAGCTTTAACGAAAAGGCCTTAAATGCAATTTTTGGATGGGTTGATCTCTACATGTTCAAGCTCATTCAGAACTGCCCCACGTCTAAGGACGCATGGGATACTTTACAAATTCATTGTGAAAATAGCTCAAGTGTTCGTCGAACAAAGCTACGCATGCTCATGAGTTAGTATGAACGTTTAAGGATGGAAGAAACGGATGGCATTAAATCTTATTTTGAAAAGTTTATTGACATCTCAAAGGAATGTCACGTGCTTGGTGAACCATTAACCAACACTCAACTTGTTGAAAAGGCTCTCCGTTCTCTTCTTGAAAAGTTCAATTTAAAGATTTGTGACATTGAAGAAGCTCACAATATTGCCACAATGGACCTTCATACCTTAATGAGCATTCTCAAAACCTATGAGATGAATATTGAGAATCAAATGGAACTATATAAAAGAAAGAATGTAACACTTCAAGTTCAATCCTCGGAGATTCAAATCGAAGAAAATGATGAGAATCTTGAAGAAATTGGTGAAGGCGCAAATATTGCCTTACTCACTCGAAAATACAATTCGATGGTGAGAAAGTTCAACAATGATAGAAATCAATCTAATCTAAAGAGCACAAAAACCAAGTCTTCAATCAAAAATCCACTAGATTCCTTCTAAATGTACAAAAAGAAAATCAACTAAGGAGAACCAACTCAGATCGTACCAAATTTGATCCCAAACAACTTGAGTCCGTGCAATGTCATGTATGCTCAGGTTGGGGTCACTATGCTAACGAATGGGCAAACACTTATAGAAAATTTGGTAAGAACCTATAGGTTTCACTTAGTGATGATGAAGAAGAAGAGGAAGGTGATCGTGAAATTGAAACACAAGCAATGCTGGCCACTGTTTACGAATAGTCTCTATCGGATAATGAAGATGTCGCCTGTAATGTTGTCTCAGATGTCATGACATTTTCTCCAACATCAGCAACGACATCAACTTCCTCAGCGACATCCGAAAGGTATGAATTCTTTAACTATTCTGATGTTAATTGCTTTAGTGGTCTTATTTCTAGTAGTGAGGCTGATTGTATAGATCAAGTTGAATGCAAATATGACTATGATTAATGAATCACAAAGTATTTGTAAAGCCTTAATCATAGATGCAAGCAACTTGACAAAAAGATAAAATCGTTAACTCTTGAGAATAACACTATAGTTTCGGTGAAAAATGTGCAGACTGCTGAAGAATCAGATGTTGCCCCAAATGTTTTGCCACATCTGAACCTGAAATAGAGACTGCATAGACCATGGATGAGGAGTCAAATGCTGAATTTTTAGATCAGGTTCAAAGGAACCCCTCATCAAGGATTAGGAATAATCATCCCACATGACAAGTGATAGGTGGAGTTTTTGAAGGAATTAAAACAAGAGGGAAAGAACCACTCAACTACACAAATATGGTAAGGTATGTGTGTATGTCTACCATATACCACGAGGTTAGTCTTTCTTGTCCTATATCTATGTTAGAACTAAAAAATATTTTAGAAGTACTCAAAGATAATATTTGGATTCAAGCAATGCAAGAAGAACTTGAACAATTCTCTCGAAATGAAGTCTGGAACTTAGTTTCTCGTCCAAATAATACAAATGTAATTGGAACCAAGTGGATTTTTAAAAATAAATCAGACGAATCGGAAACAGTTGTGAGAAACAAAGCTCGTCTAGTTGCACAAGGCTATACTCAGGTTGAAGGAATCGATTATGATGAGACCTTTGCACATGTATCTAGAATTAAGTCAATTAGACTTTTACTTGCCATTGCCTGTTGTCTGAAAATTACACTACATCAGATGGATGTAAAATGTGCTTTCTTAAATGGTTATCTTGATAAGGAAGTCTATGTTGAACAACCAAAAGGATTTGAAGATCCTCACCATCCACACTATGTGTACAAGCTCAAAAAGACTTTGTATGGGTTGAAACAAGCTCCGCGTGCATGGTATGGTCGTCTAACTAACTTTCTTCTTGAATTTGGTTTTAACCGTGGTGAAGCTGATCGTACTTTATTCATTAAACGTCACGATGTAGATATTATCATTGCTCAAATCTACGTAGATGACATAGTCTTTGGCTCGACCTCACAGTCTTATCTAAAGTCATTTGTTGAATTTATGTCATCAACTTTTGAAATGAGCATGACTGGGGAACTAACTTTTTTCTTAGGTTTGCAGATTAAGCAAAGTGAAGATGGAATTTTTATCTCACAAAGTAAATATGCTAAGAATCTAGTTAAGAGATTTGGATTGGAGAATGCTAAACAGATGAAAATGTCAATGGGTTCATCGCAGAAAATATGTAAGGATAATGTTAGTGAAAATGTCGACCAAATATTGTATCGATCTATGATAGTTAGCCTTCTTTATCTTACTGCTAGTCGCCCAGATATTATGTTTAGTGTTTGTGTTTGTGCACGTTTTCAAGCCTGTCCCAAAATATCTCACTTAAATGCCATGAAACGCATTATTCGATATGTTGCTGGCACATGTGAGTTGAGAATTTGGTATTCCAAAGACACTAATCCTAACTTAATAGAATTTTGTAACTCATATTAGGCTGGAGACGTTGATGATAGAAAAAGTACAAGTGGATGATGTTTTTATCTTGGCAATAATCTTGTCTCATGGTATAGTCGTAAACAAAACTGTGTCTCACTTTCAACTTCTGAATCTGAATATGTAGCAGCTGGAAGTTGTTGCTCTCAATTAATATGGTTAAGACACATGTTAGACGACTATGGATTTTCAAGCAACATTTTGATTTTGTACTGTGATAACTTGAGTGCTATAAATATTTCCAAAAATCCAGTTCAGCACTCACGTACAAAACATATTAATATTAGACATCACTTTTTAAGAGATTTAGTCAAAAAATAGCTAGTTTAAATTGAACATGTTGATACTCTTCATCAACTAGCTGACATTTTTACAAAAGCTTTGGACCATGAGAGATTTTCTAGTTTGAAGAAATCTCTTGGTCTTTATAATATCTAAAAAGGCATTTTTGGTGAATGTCAACTGAAACACTGTCTAACATTTCAGATGACATTTACATATGGAATATCATAAACTGATTATTGTTGTTGTATAGTGCATAACATTTGGTCACACAAGCAGGATCCTTCAATAAGAATAAGTTATCAATGTGATACCGTTCTCTGCGATGACAAATGATTGGCAACTGTGCAAAATGGGCAAAGCCTTTGAAAAGATATCGTTCCTATCTTATAGGAGTATCAAGTGCTTCAAAAGAAATTTTGAAAATACTAAATTAAGTATTCTTACTTTTGACACGAGAAACCTTTTTGTAAGTGTTTTATGATTAGACCAAAGAGACGATGGAAAAATGTTACATTGGTCTAGTGATCAAACTCATAAAATACGTATAAAATGTGTCGTGATTTGTTGCCAATACGAAAAAATTCTTGAGGGATCAAAATACTTGTGACGTCCAAAATATTTTCAACATTGATGTTGATATTTTCAAATTATGATATTTGTTGGGATGTTGTTCTTAACTGATTTCAGAAAAATTAGATTTTTTCTCCCTATGTCTTTGCCTTGTTTTTATTGGAATTTCAAACTTTAAAATGATAAGATTAAATTCCTACCGTGATGCTCATCATTTTATCTCAAAATTTTAGGTGTAAGTTATTAGATAAATCTCAAACTCCTAAAACTAAGAATTTTTGTTGCTTTGAAAGATTTGTCATGTATTTAAAATCCTCTCATTTGCATTTTTTTTTCATATCCGATTTTCTCTATTAAAAATAAAAATCAAAGGAGGGAAAAATCACATCACTCCTCGAGTATTATCCTACCTACCCGATGGATTATTCACCATTCTAATCTTCTTCCTCAATCACAAACCATAATTCCTCAAAACCCTCTCCACAATTCTCAGCAATGGAAACTCCCCTTGTGTCAGAACCTATGTCAGCCAACATATCATCTAACACTCCAATGAGCACTAGTCCTCCATTGAACATACCTATGCAATCAAGCCAGTACTCTTCCTCAAATCCCCAGAGGATCTGTCTAGGGCGTTAGTGTTTAACGGTTTCGATAAACCCTTGGATATTAGCTACCATAGAGATGACAACAACCCCATTGATGTAGATGAAACCACTGATTTTACATCCTTGGGTAAGAGGCCCAGATCATCTGTCTTCCCTACTCGTCGATCGAGTAGAGTGTTCGAGAAAAATGTCCGAGAAGATTCGAGTAGCAAAAGAACAAAATGTGAACCCTCTAAACCCGTATACTCGAGCAGTGATAGTGAAAGAACGGGCTCCATTTTCTCAACTGATGAAGAACCTTCAACTTATGAACCACAAAATGTGCCTCTGGAACGGGAAATCCCAGTTAAAACTCCCTTAAAACAATTATTTCCAAAAGGAGTTCCCAGGCTACAAGGTCAAGTGCTGCCCCAGATGTTTCCACATATGCCACAACATTCTAGCCAACATCTGAAGAGGCACACACCCCAACTTCCTCCAACAATACCGAATCCATCAGCCTAGACTTGTCTGGTTCAGACAATGAGGTATCTGCTTTCTCTGATAAATTTTACTCTAAAGCTAAACATGCTAAATGGGACTATTATAGAAATATAGTAATTAGGTCTGAAAGAGAGTTAGATATTGCCTCATGCTCTGAATATGGTCTGGTGAAATTTCTGAAAGACAAACAGCTTCTTGGCTCTGCACTGGAAAGGACCATATGTTGATGAGATTATAAGGTTGTTTTATGTCAATTTAAACTCTGCTATAGAGAATACCTCCTCAAAGAAATTTGGGAAGGTATATCTCTATAACAAAATTTATCAAATTACACATTCAATCATCAATCAATGTATGTGTCTTACTACTGAAGAGCAAGTGAGAGGAACATAAAGAGTAACAGAAAACAGGGATACAATGATTGAATATCTCTCTGGAGGTATACTGAAGAAATGGATCCCTAGATGACCAGCGTCAAAACTCCCTGCCTTATTTTCCTCCATTCACAAAATTGTTATTCACAATTGGCTTTTCTCTTTAAATGAGTCAGTTGTGACAACTGAACAGACCTCCTTGTTGTTTAAAATTGGTAAATGATTCAAAGTTGATTTAGGAAAAATGATCTTCTATCAAATTGCAACCTGGCAGAAAAAGAGTCAGCTTACATCCTTCATTTTCCCTCTCTGATCTACAAAATATTAACTATCCAAGGCCTTGAGCCTATGAGATGAGACACTTTGGGGAAAGCTCCTAAACTTTACACTGTCAACAAAGCAATTCTGAAGATCAAAGAGAGAGTCATTGACCTACCTTGGAAAAAGGAAGCAGAAAGAGAGGATGTTGCCAGGAATGTTCCCAACATTCAGGGCAACACTGTTCCAAGGCAGTCTATACTGTCTACAAATTGGCTTGTGGAGCAAATTGCAAAAATTAACCTACAAATTACTGAGGTTGATACTGCCAGAGATGCCCTAGTTCAAGACAGAGACCATTTCTTACTTCTGCTTTCTTAACAAAAAAGGGGAGATGATTCTATATATGGGGGAGCAAAGAGAAGAGGGTGAAGGTACGAGTGGAGAAGTTGTTGCTGCTAAAGAAGTTGTGGATGTTGCTATGCAGAAAGAAGCTATTGGAAGGAAAGTATTGCTGAAGAGGCTGAGGTTGAAGGCTGATGCTAGGGATGGCAACGGATAGGATCTGGATCGGATCCTACTAGATCCGGATCCAGATCCATCGGGTCCATAAAAATAAGATCCAAATCCGGATCCACGGATCGGATCTGGATCCACATGTAAAAAAAATTGCCTTGCTAAGAATTTTTTTGAACTCACAAATGATTTTTACTTAGCTAAAAGTTTACTGTGTTTCAATTTTAAAATGTTCATATGAGATATTTTGTTCGTTGTCTCATTTTGATTGTGAGCTATTAATTGAAAATGTTGGACAATGACAATAGTTGTGGAAAATGCTAACTAATATTTCCACAATGCAGAACTTGCATGTGCTTGAAATCTTCACAAATGAAGTGAATATAATTTTAACTACTTGTCTATGGAGATGTTAGTCATTCAATAATATAACATTGATTTTATTATCGAAGTTACCTCTTTATTTTTTGATTTTTGAGTTAACGCGTGGATAAATTAAACTTGTTTTGAGAATTAAACTTGCAAGGATGTGCTTAGCAATTTTAAGAAAATACTTATAAAATTATATTCTAAAGTTATGAATATATTTAATAAAAAACAGATCCACGGGTCGGATCTGGATCGGATACGGATCTCAAATACAAGATCCATATCTGGATCCGATCCGTCAGAAATAGATCCGGGTCCGATCCGAATCCGTTGGGTCCAAATTTTGAAGATTCATATCCTATAAAACGGATCTGGATCCACCGGGTCCAGGATCCACTGTCATCTCTAGCTGATGCTGAAGCTGCTATGAAGAGGGCCGAAAGCTGAAGCTGAAACTGCTAGGCAGAGGGAGAAGCAAGCTGAAGTTGTTATGCAGAAGTAGAAAGCTGCTGCTGCTGCATAATGATCAAGGGAGAAGCTATTGTTGTTGATGAATTTTTATGGATTTTTTTTGTTTTGGCTATTAGGTGATGTGGATGGTTATCTTGACAATGCTCTATTCTAACAATGTTTTTCTTGATTGTGTGGATAACATATATGCTGATATCATTTCTTCTAATCCTATAAGAGTGGTGTATACATGTTTGCTTGTATGTCATTTTAATCCTATAGAGTGGTATATACATGTTTGCTTGTATGCCATCACAGGTTAAGGGGGAGAGTGTCAATAGTCACAGGTATTGGACAGTGTCCGTGATAAAGCACTAAGTCATTTGTACCCGTTGAAATGTGTTTTGTGAAGAAAGGCAAAAAGGGGGAGATTGTTAATGTTGGGTTTGGTGTTGTGACATTTGACCCAGCGTATCTTCTGAAGTACTGATTTGAATGCATAGAATGTCACAACATTCAGACCAACATTTTTTTATAAACAGTTTTGCCTTACTTCACGCAGTAATAATGTTACTGAGTGGTAAAAATGACTTAGGTGTGTAAATTAGGAGCTGTGTAAAATGTGGAAGAAAGAGTCAAAACTTAGGGAAGAAGTCGAGTGAAGAACAAGTCAAAGTTGTTGAGATTTTGACTCCATGATCTTCTCTAACAAACACACCAGCTGCCCACCTTTCCCTCAAACTTTTCAACAGATCGATGAGTCTTTCAAGGAAGACTCTCTACTATAAATAGAGAGGCTACAAGGGTGAATCGATATCCAGAATTACACTGCAAAAATATCAAGAGAGCTCTCGGGATTTCAACTCAGAAATCTGGATCACAAGTGTTGCCTGAGTGTGTCGTCAATATTCTGTACAACATTACAATTACTATATAGATTCTAGATTATTTTTGTATGGAGCGATTGTAATGAGAGGTTGTCTATGTCTACATAGTTAGTTTTTCAGGCAGAAGTCATCTGCGACTTCAACTTTTAATTCCTTTCCATTTATATTGTAAAATTGTAAAGAAAGGAATTTGTAATTTTGGATATAATATATATACAATACTTCTGGTCATTGACCATCATAAGTTATATCAACATATAACTTATGAAAATATAAACTCTTGTGTTCTTTATTTTTCCGCTGCATTTTACTCTTTAAGATTTAATGTTTTGTCGAAGTGTTGTCACTTGTGTTAGGCGACATTCGGAAACAAAATTGGCATTCAATTTATTTCATCTCTTGCTTTTACTTTTCGTAGCCTTTGACCTCCCTTTCATCTGTCTTCAATTATTTTGAGATATAGTTTTAGTTAGCTAACCAATGCAAAAAGGAGATAAATTTATCGTAAGCAAATGACAACCAACACTTATTTAAATGACTGAAATATGTATTTGTATTATATGTTAAGGGCGGATTTTTATACCTATTAACGGTTTTATTTCCTCCAGTAAGCTGATGGTTATGGAAGAGAACAATTAAACTATCTTGCTAGTAGGAAGAATTGACTAAAAGTCTAGAATCTGTAAGTCTTAATACATCAAGAAAGCATCATTAACAAAGAGCCTGCTCAAGTGAACTTCATAACACAAATCATTAGCTACTTTTAACCGTTGCAGTCTTTGATTCTGGAATTTTAAATAAATTTTCATTATTTGATGTTACATTACAATGCATTTCCTAATTCAAGCCATTACTTGCCATTTTTGCTATTCTTTGCTATTAAGAGTCCACATCGGAAATAGAATGAGAACATGGACTCCTTATATGAACTTGGACAATCCTCACCCTACAAGCTAGCTTTTGTGGTTGAATTAGGCCCAAAATCCATTCTTTACATGGTATAAGAGCCAGACACATGCTCATGAAAGAATAGATCTTGGGCCTAACTCAACCCCAAAAGTTAGTTTGCTCAACTCCAAAAGTTAGCTTGTAGGGTGAGGATTGTCCAAGTTCATACTCTTAACACTCCCTGCATGCTCATACCTCGTTAACTGGAGCGTGGACAATATAATTTGGGGGCCAACATCGACGAACAAAAAAATAGAATGGGTCTGACTCTGATATCATGTAAAGAAATGGACCTTAGGCATAACTTGTCACGACCCAAACTGGAGGGCCGCAACGGGCACCCGAATCCCATCCGCCGGGTACCGCCATTCTTACCATGAACCTCTAATCATAATTAATTACGGATTAAGTCGAAAGAAAATTATGAACATCAGGTAACCAACTTATATATATACATGTACCAAGGCCGATAAGGCCGTACAAGTCTACTACTCACATGACACCTGTCTACAAGCCTCTAAGAGTAGCAACATCAAAGGTCGGGACAAGGCCCCGCCATACCCATATAGACACGCAAAACTGTATCATACCAAAATCAGATCGACACCCCAGAAAGAGAGGAGTGCTTCCAAAATCTGCTGAAAACTGCAATTTATTCACGTGGGTCGTCGCCTTGCCTATGTGGACCTGCGGGCATGAAACGCAGCGTCCCTCGACAAAAGGGACGTCAGTACGACTGATGTACTGAGTATGTCAAGCATAAATAACCGCATAACAGAAATATACTGATAAGTGAAATATAAACAATTGACCAACAGGAACTGCCTATGAGGGCCCTAATATACTTGCCTACATGTTATGTATAATGCAGTGTCCATATTCATTGGCCTCATCGGGCAATTTCCTTACCATGACATCCTCTGTGGGCATCATACCATATAATGGTTAATTAACCTATGCATGATGCAAGTGCGGTGTATATATATATATATATATGTTAGTGTTGTGGATCGTGCAACCCGTCCCAATATATGTTAGTGTTGCGGATCGTGCAACCCGTCCCAATAAGCCATGCAGGCATCACATCACATCATCACATAATATTGGCCTCTTCGGGCTCTTTTGTGATAGTATGTACCAGTTGCAGGTGGTGTGCGTATATAACGCCTTTCCCTTTCCCCATATCCCCTACATATATAATATTTACCATATAGTAGTGTGCATAGCACCAGTGGTCCATGGTAGTATATGAATGCAATGCAAGTGAAAATGCATGAATGATAATAAAATACCCCGAGTGATATAATATTCTTGCACCTTTGGCTAACACTGTGAATATCAACACATCTTCCGTATGCCTCAATAAGGACTTAGAAACATATTTAGACATGCTTTCAGCATAGGAATCAATAACATAAATATTATTAACTACTAGGAGTAGAATAAATTATGGAACAATATCACGATTTTATTTCGTTACATGGGACATGCCAAAGGAAAGAAATAATTTGCCTTAACATACATTCGTTTGACTACAACGAGTCAATTCTTCCGATAGATGTCTGACCTTGCATCCGAGCTCAAATGATCAAGGATTTTTGCATAAAGATGTAGATCTCTTTTAATTCCTATTTAATTTCATAGGATGTCCACAAGATATGCTGTTTTCGTTATAGATTACACACAAAATAATGAACTATATAATCTAATTAGTCATGGAAAATGGACAAAGTACTAAATGGCCAAAAACAAGAATGTTTTCTTACTGATATGTGTTATCTAATTGATCCATCACTAGTTGTGCTTCCTCTTAGTCTTAGCACATCATCTAGATATTTAAAATAATTCTCTGAACAAATGCTATCATTAATGAATATAAATAATGTTAGAGGCGATGGCTCATCATGTTGTCTAATAATGTGTCCACTTAGAAGATTACTCTAGTCTAGTCACTTAAACAATCCATTAAAAGCTTACACGTACATAACCCCCACTTAGGCTTGTCCCTCTACCAAAATTAATAATCCCACAATTAATCAATCATACACACAATTAATTCTAGATCTCACTTTATTTAAATCCTAAAAAACTCATAAGACCTTCGTATACCCAATGTCATAATTTCCTAATATGTCACTAGTCCATAACCTCTTTGTGCACACACCAAATTTATTTTCGATCTCCGGCGTCATACTTGTTACGTCCAAAATTATTTCGGAGTTTGATTCTTTTATCTACTAATCTCTTTATTAGCATAAAAATATAACATAAACTTTCTCAATGCTCGGGTCTATTTACACATGCCTAGCGATTTTATAAATGCTTAGCGATTTAAATAGTAATCCGAAAGTACGAGATGTTACATAACTCAACCCCAAAAGCTAGCTCAAAGGGTGGAGGATTGCACAAGCCATATAAGGAGACAAAGAACAATTTATCCCACTGATAACATTTGCTACTTGTTTAACCATGTAAAAGGAACAATAAAAGTTTCTTAGGTCGACTGTTATAAAAATATTCTCACTTTATGCTCTTCCAAAAATAGTATGTCAGCAATAAACAAGAGTTTTCAACAATTAAATTTTAATTGTGTGGTGTCATCTATCCTTTTACTATTAGTTTTCATACAAGTTAACTACTCTTACAAGTTAATAAAGAAGGTAAGGAGCTCTACTAGGTACTATCCTAAAATTACTGATACAAACTCAATACTATAATGATTTGTATTGTGTTATTGTTAACACTTCAAAATACTTTTAATGTTTAGCCGAATCAAATGGCAGCCGAAGGTGGAAATCTCAAAATGAGCAGGCAACAAAATTTTAAGCTGATAACCGAACTAACTCGTAGCCGAATCTAGTAGTCCTAGCCATCGGCTAGAAAAACTCCATCGGCTATCTCAGTAACCTGGCAGAATCATAATTCCAAGGAATGACTGGGACCCACACATATTTGAACGCCTCAAAGACCAAGTTTATCAGTTACAGAAATCTCAGTATTAGCCGAATCCACGGCTGCTTGGTCACAAAAAAAACAGACCCTTCGATTTGGGGTCAATAAAACTAGGAAGGCAAGTTGGTTAACATGTCACCAGCTAGGGGTTGCGCTACATTATCAGTCATAGGGGTCTCAGGAATAGCCGAATCTACAGTTGCGTGGTCACCCTGGATAGCCACAGTCTCTTTCTCATCCTCAGCCGCACCAACGGCTACTACCTCATCTGCTTCTACTTCTTCAGGAAACCCTTTTTCCGCATCCAACAAAGGCTCAACCACCACCACTGATGGGATATCGGAAAAAGCTTGAGTGTCGGCAGCTAGAATGTCCTCTGGTTGTTGTTTGGCTGCTGGCAATAATTCTTGAGTAATAGAAGCAGTTATGCCTTCAGACTGCAAGTACATAAGGATGTCGGCTGACAACTGAGCAACGGGATCAACCGGCAAAATATTAGCCATAACTGAAGAATAAGTTTCCCCGGATGCTACTTCGGAAAAACTAGCAGGGAGTGTTGGCGTTGCTTGAGCAAGTCTGTTTTTCCACACAGTCCACTCATTCTCCAGTTGAGACAATCGTTCACTGCCCGCTTTCTGATCCAATTCCCAGACTACCTATTGGTTACCGAGTTCCCAGATCTTGTTATCCAAATGAATGCCCTGCCAAAACAAAGAAGAGCGGGAAGAATCTTGGGCCTTAATAGTCAACTCCAAGATGCATATGGCCAGAGTAATAGCCTTTATCTCCGCCTGAATCCTCTCCAACTCGGCTCGCAGTTTTGACAGCTGCTCCTGCAATTCATTCATTCAGCTAACATTCTACTGCCTTTCTGCATTTACCTCATTGAAAAAAGTTTGAATGTGTTTCTTCTCTTGCCGAAGAAACCCCAAGTGTTGTAGAGCAGCGATCGCCTTATCATGACTATCTTTGGCCGTTTTGTGTAAAGTAAATAAGTCATTTAGAGCCAAGGCCATGTCATTATAGGCGGCTACCAAAACTGGAGAATCATTTGTTTCTTTTGACAGTCTGAACAGAGAAGCCCTCAAAGCATGGAACTCTTCTTTGTTGGTCGGAATCCCCTTGGCAAGAGACTCCTCGACTCGCTCCCGATGAATGCCAACAGGCGAAGATGATGCAGGTGCAATATCGACTGATCCAAAATATTGCAGAAGCACGTCTTTAGGGACGATCTCGACTGGCACTTCTGAGTCATCAGCCGGATTAGCTTCAGTCGGGGGATTATCTCCAGCCATCTCCTGTACGAAAATGGCATGTTCAGAATAGAGGCAAGGGTTTGGAAACCGCGAAGGACCAAGCATAAGAGAAAGGATATACCTCTACGGCCGCATCAGCATAAATATCTTCGGCTGCTTCAACAGGTGAAATGTTGGCCTTGGGGACAACTGATAATGGATCCTGCGGGATGCGTGGGAGCATGAGCCAAGGAGGACGATCCAATATGAAGAGGGGCACCGAACGCTGTCTGCGGCCGTCTGCGTCTTATGAGTTGTGGTCCCTGAAGGGTAAACATAAAACATGAATACTGAAAGATAGCAGAAAAATAGGTATTTAAGCTAGACAAGAGATATACCTCAATTTTCTCCTCTTCCTCGGCTGAAACAGGAACTCTTGTTCTATAGGGGCCTTCCTCACTATGATCTCGGATGACAACCCATCCGCTTCGTCTGGGTTTCTTGGGAACAGATTTCCTAGGTGAAGGGGATTCGTTGTTGGAAGTGGTCTCCAAATCGACAAACGCTGGCGGGGATTGATTTGCTGAAAGACTCATGAAAGATGTTAGCCTAAAATTCACAAGATTAATCTGGCCAACACATATGTAGAAAACAAGTTACCTTTTCTCTTCGTTTGCCGCAACATGATGGAAGACCTTGAGCCAGCAGGTCTAGCCGATTTAAAGGGAGTAGTTTTCAAATGGGCCTCTTTCACCCATGATTTAGAAATTTCTTGGGTCTTTTTCTTCTTTGACAAGACCAGCCGATCACAATAGACATCTAAGGGAGACTGGAAGAATTTCTCATTGGCAGTGTTCCACCAATCGTCAAAAGCAACAGTAGTGTTTGCTCGAGGGGCCTTCCAGTCAAATAGGGCGAGCCTCTCAATATTATGACCGGCTATCTCCCTCGCCTGTTTTGCATCAAGAATGCAGCGTTGGGTTAAACAAATAATATTGTGGTAGGGCCATGGTACGTGCTAAGTGAGACCAAATTGCGTTGCCACAAAGTTAGGCCAATAGGGATCCGTGGTCAACTTATTGTTCCTAGAGGTGGCTTCAAGCCACCCAACAGATCCCTAGCCGTTATAATACGCCCCCATGTGAGGGTTATAGTTCTCCACTAAGAGAACGTAAGGTCATCATCGGCTACTAAACGGACCCAATCAGGGGTGGCCCATATCTCAAGGACCGATTGTCAATCTGTATAATGGTCCCGAGACAGACCATGCAGGGTGGAGACTGCAGTAAAAACATCCTGGGACACTAAGGGTGTTTTTCAAAGAGTATCGGCTAGCACCGGCGGGTTTAATGGAAAACGGCGGTCATCAAAACCATCAGGAATAAACTCTGGGAAATACAGGGTGATCCACAACTGAAGGAACCATAGGGGACCGACTAAGGTATCTAGATTTCTGGAGTCCTTTAACCTTGCTTGGGCATCGCCAAGAGCCATATAAAGATAAGTCGGGAAGAGAGATGCCCAGCTGACATCTTCCCCTGAAACAACTAGCGCCACATAAATTTCCAATTCCTTCACGATTGCACAAGATCCTGTGCAGACAAAGTATCAACTAAGCCAAAAAAGCAGGAAAGCATGATGCTCAGCATCATCGATTGAGATAGGCGATACTCGGCTGTTGTTGGCCATAAAGTGGCCATAACAGGAAGAAGTCTTTGAAACCTTAATGCCCAAATCAGCAACATCTATATCGCCTAAGACAGGCGCTTGACTCCCAGTATCGAAAGGCCAAGTATCACCATCACGTTGTGCAGTGTGGGGGTCATCATCCCCCAAGGGAAAATAAAGGCATTGGCAGTGGTCGACCAATAACCAAGGAAAGTGTATACGAGACCAATGTTACAGAGGAAGTCAAACTCTAATAGCGCAATGATGTCATAAAGACCCATACGTCTCCATTCGACCTCTCTGGCCGACTTCACCCATTTCAACCAGCTAGAATAGTTGGCAATCTTGGCCGGCCAGGTACGCAGGCTAGCCGGACAACGGTCACCAGTGAACCAATCACAGGTGATAGGAAGGTCATAGTTTGCTGGGCTAAAACGTTGAGAAAAAAGGTGGTCGCCCTGTTCGAATGTACCATAAGGGGCAAGAACCAACTGTTCATCGATGAAGGCAAAGGTAGGGGTTAGGTCACCAGTAGCCAAATCGGCGTTATCTGATCCCTGAGATAGAGAGGAAGATGAAGACATGGTTTTATGATTAAGGAAATAGGGTTTCTTTGTAGAAGAAAAGGAATTTGGGAACGGCTGAAGAAGTATATGAGAAATCTCTAGGGGAACGTCTCTCCTAAGTCTTTTTCTTTTTGGAGATGTGGCTAACACATGTCGGGACTACTCTCTTTCAAACATGCAGCTGAAATACGTCGGAATTTATTTGTGGTAGCTGAGACGCCTCAGTTAAAAGGAATTCAGAGAAATTCATCATTACGCGCATTTAGGGCAAAAATGACTAAAATGACACCCGCGGCTGCCACACGAAAAGACGGCTATTTTTTAATACATCAACTCAACATCTGCACTCCAGTTAATGTAGGGGCAATTGTTAACACTCAAAAATACTTTGTGTTTAGCCGAATCAAGTGGCAACCGAAGGTGGAAATCTCAAAATGAGCAGGCAATAAAAGTCTAAACCGATAACCGAACTGACTCGTAGCCGAATCTAGTAGTCCTAGCCCTCGGCTAGAAAAGCTCCATTGGCTATCTCGGTAACCTCAAAAACCAAGTGAAAGCACCTTCTAGACCCCAAGAAACAGAAACAAACCATCAACAGCTAGAAGGAAGTGACGTTGGTCGTGCAAGAGGAAAACAAGGAGCAAAAATCGGCACCACCTCCTCATAGTTAGCTAGTGGATTTAGGGGGTAACTTAGTGGCTAACATAGGGAGTTCACGTCTTATTTCTTGTAGTATAAATGTAGGATCACCTGTACAGAATACACACATCACAATCAATCAAACACTGATTTTTACATTTCTTCAGTCTATCTTTATCGCCTTTATTGCACTCTAGCTATATTTATGTTTCTTACCACTTAGTTTACTCAATCACCATCCTAACGCTTTCTGGAGTAGTTGGGGAACCCATTGCTGGAAGTTAGAGTTCCGCTTTCAGCCCAAATCGTTTAGTTAAATAATCAATTTGCTATCCGATTTCGTCAGCCGATAAAACAACAAATATTTCAGACGGGAACAAATATGTTAGTAATTTTCTTTAACTGAGCTACCTACCGACTCTGGGTCAATTAAGGAACTGTTTCTTCTATCAACATTACGAAAATTATAGCTTGAGTACATGGCGTTATGCGAACTTAATTTTATTTAGGGGAACTATTACGGCCAGTAAACAAGTGAAAATACCTTATATGACGATTATCTTTCTTTCTTTTCTGCCCATCTAAGAAGAATGAAATTCTTCACTTCTAGGACAATCGCGTGACAACTTATTATGCCACTAAATAATTACATTATTATCTAATATTTATATTATAATCAACATCAACAACAAGATATTCAGTGAGATTCCACAAGCGGAGACTTGGGAGGATGAGGTGTACGCAGACCTTATCTCTACCTTTATTGCGGGATGGGGAGGTTGTTTCCAATAGACTCTCGGCTTAGAAGAAAAAAGAAAATCGTCATTTATAAATAGCTTTGAAGAAAATGTAAGAGTAAATAAACTATACTAATAAAATATTACATAAAGAAAATACTGACAGCAAAAATAGTAACGGTAATCAAAGTAAAATAAATATTATTAATAATAAAATTGAAGAAACATATGATGCTATCATAATAATAATATTCCAGCCTAGAATCGTGCTCTATTATCGGATAAAGAGAAGTCATTTAAGTACCTACTATCCGTCTACCTAATCCTTAACCTACATACTCTCTTAACTGGGGTGTAATCCTCGGTGAATTGAAGATGTGTCATTTATTGTCTAATCACCTCTCCCAAATTCTTTATCGATCTATCTTTACCTATCCTTAGACATATCACTGCCAACCTCTCACACCTCTTCACAGGGGCATCTGCGCTCCTCTTTACATGCCCGAACCATCTCAAGAGGGAAATAATAGAACAACGCATAAAGTAACAAATAAAAAATTGACCTCGTTATTAGAACTCAAGTTATTGAAAATTTTGAATAAATTCCTAAATTTGATACTTCCTGTTATCCAATAAAAACGCCTTTCATTCCAAGGCATTGTATCCATGCGCTTCATATTCGCCTGGAGTTCGCTCCCAGAAATATAGTCATCCTACTTTTCATTTCTTTATCTATATGAAACCAAATGGGCGAGTCTTTATTATTGATTTGGGCCCTGAACTCAATGAAAGTGGGGACATGACATATATGTTTGGAATAGATTCCATTTTGAGAGAGTTGAAAAAGCACTATCACGTTGAAAGGTTCTATACATCTGCCCTTTCTCAACGCTCCAACTTTTCATACTTTTGGAGAACTTTCAGCTATTAAGGAGACGTTTTCTTGGTTGTTGACCAAGAGAAAACATCGGAGAAAGATGCACAAAGGAAAATGAAAGGAAGAAAGGCCTTTACAAATACCTATTTTTGCGTCTTTCTTCCGAAAACTTACGAGATGCTATTTACAATGTCCCAAAATGATCTAGTCAACCTGCATGCAACTGCTATAGATGACGCGCCTACCACTCATTTTTGTCTAAGAGAGAATGGATAAAGGCCAATCAACTAGGAAGAAGTGTAACGAACGAGAGTTGATAAAACTAGCATATTAGAAGATCAATCGGCCAAAATAACCATGAGCGGTCGTGACTATCCAAGAATTTCAAATGTTTGAATCGAGGTTTCAAACGGTAAAACTTATCTGATTTTAAAGATTGACTATTGTAGCTTAATTTAAATTATTTTTTTTGGCATCCTCGTAGGCGTTTTCCCCCGATTCAATCGGGGGATCGAATTAATTATAGAAACAGAAAAACGTATTAGGTAGCTCATATGTCGTGGAAATGATACAATTCTGAGGATGCAATACTTATTAGCGAGCTTTTGGTATATGAAGATATTTATACTTCTGTCCTCGCTTCTCGTATCGTGTCCATCACTGAAGCACTCCTAGCTTGCCCCGTATATCTTCATTCCTAATCTTGTCACTCCTATTATGCTCACACATCCACCTAAGAATCTTCATTTCCACTACCTTTATCTTCTGAAAATGAGAGTTCTTATTTGGACAATACTCCCTCCTATACAATGTCGTCTAACCATCAATATATAGAACTTATGTTTTAGTTTTGTGACACATTGTTATACCGAATTCGAGCCTTACGTCTCTCCAATACGATGTGTTACATCCTCTTCTATCTTTCCATTTTCTTAAATTATAAACCCAAGATACTTGAAACTTCCTCTTTTGGGAATGATTTGTGTAATAATCCTTACCTCCACATCTGACTCATGTGATGGGTCACTGAACATGCACTCGACTCTGTTTTCGTTCTGATGCAACTTGACGCCTTTGAACTCTAGGGTCTATGTCCCAACCTTAAGTCGGTCGGTAACTCCGTTGCGTGAGTTGATCAATATTATATCATCTATAAATAACATACATCATATTATTTTCTCTTGAATATGCCGCATTAGTTCATCCATCACCACAACAAATAATCCTCACATTATAATCACGTGATTTATTATCGGACCAAAAGAACCCTTGTATTTTCGGGCAAAACAGCACCTCAACCTATTGGAATATTATTCCAATATGCCACGCGGCCCCAATTCAATGTAGTACAATGCTTCCATTGTTTCAATTTATTTGAAGATTGATCAATTTAATAAGTTAAATAATTTTTACTTTAATTTAATTTTAAATATATATATTTTTAAGTATTTTATAATAAAACTTACATATTTAAAAATTATATAAAAAATTATAAGTCTGCAAAATTAATACTTAAATTCTTAAAAGAGTTGAAAAAATCCTCGTAAAAGAAAAAACTGTTTAACTCAATAAATTGATCAATCTTTAAATAAATTGGCTGGGAGGAAATATTTTTTTGGTGGGTATATATATATATATATATGTTCTTGCAACTCGTAATAATACGACGTCGTTCTTCCGCGTCCAATTCTGTTTTTAAGGTTTCTCGTCCTCTATTTCGGCAGTTAATAATCTGAATTTTGCAAAGGTTAGTATCATCATCATCATCATCATCTTCATCTTAATTTTCTTTTATATTTATTTATTTATCCTTTTGGAAGTTGGCTTTTTGCTCAATTTAGGCTTCAAAAACTCAATTTGCTATGACTTTTAAGTTTTTATTGGAAATGCCATTAGTATAAATTTGAATTCTGTAAAAAAGAAAAGACCCATTTAAAAAGATATGATTTTTCTTTCGAATTCTACTTCCAAGGCACATTTTTAGGGCATAGAATTAAGTATTAGGGTTATATTAGCGACTTAATTTCAATTCTAATGATGTTTTCAATTATGGGTTTTGCATATTTTTCCAAGAAAAATAGAGGTTGTGGGGCAATCATCAATATTGATATACTTATTTTGCTCAATTTTGGCTTCAAAAATTCAATTTGCTATAACTTTTAAGGTTTTACTGGAAATGCCATTAGTATAAATTTGAATTCTGTGAAAAAGAAAAGACCCATTCAAAAATATATGATTTTTCTTTCGAATTCTACTTCCAAGGCACATTTTTCAGGTCATTGAATTGTGATTAGGGTTATGTTAGTGACTTAATTTCAATTCTGATTATTTTTTGCAGTTTTTTCCAAGAAAAGTAGAGGTTGAGGGGAAATCATCAAATTTTGATATACTTATTTTGATCAATGTGGAGCAGCTTATTATCATATGCTGCCATTGATAGATAATTGTCTGTTTAGCTTTGTCCGATAATGGCTACTGCTGGTTCTTTGCAGTTGTCCCATTATTTGGGGACTTGCAAGAACCATGAGCTCCTTAAGAAATATTCACCTATACAGGTACTTTACCGACTTGGTTATATGTTTTATTTTGCATCACTAGTTCTTCTTTCCATATCATTTGGCTTAATTCGACTTACTTCCGTATAGAATACAATTGGAAGGAGTAGGTGGCATTCTTGTTGCACGAGTCTGTCATCTTTTTCACCGGTAAGGACTTTTGATATGTCTTGTTTATCTCATTTTATAGATATTGGTACTCCTGGATATGATTGAACAATTCAAAGGAGAAATAGAGTCATCGCTCCTCATTAGGTCTAAAATAGGAGATGAAGGGTGTGTTCAGTATGATGGAAAATGTTTTCCAGGAAAATAAGTGGGTTTTTACTTATTTTCTTGTTTTTGGTATGTAAGCAAAAAAATTTATATAATCTAGAGAAATACTATGGGTGGTGGGGTGGGGTGAAGATGAGGTGTGTTAGAGGGGACTCAATCAATGTGGAATGTCACTTGTGGAACTTGTTTTACTTACTTCCACTAGAGAAGTCATTTTTCTCATTTTTAAGAAACTTGTTTTCCAAAAATTTTGACCAACCGTACATGGAATAATTGGAAAACCTCAATATTGAACACACCCGAAGAAAGACAAACTTTCTGTCGCTTTGCCTTCACTATCGTGATTAAATGAAAGAAAAGAAAGCTCCAACAGAAAAATGAAGTGGCAATCTTGTAAACATGTACATAGAATTAGTTCGATGGGTATTATATCTTAGGATAGTTTAATCTATGCAAATAATGTGCTTGCACTATCTTCTTGTTGATATCTTCTCTGTCATTCTGTCGTGGTAATCTATTGCGCTTGAAAAGAAGATCAGGGGTTCAGAAGTTTATTCTAAACTCACTAAGTTTTCTTTTTGTTACATCTTCAGCGGCAGGACTCTTGGAGTATTCATCACTTAAGAGTATTACAAGTGAAGAAACATGTGCTCCCATATAAGAGCAATTTGTTCAAGTGTAATTCTTTCCTAAAGCCTGACCAAGCTTTTGACATTTCTGTAAAGAATGCTGCTACTATACTGAAAAGGTAATTCTCACTTGTGTTCAATCAGGCAAGACTATGCATGCATCATGTGCTATATCTACCTGCATATTGATAGATTTGTGTAAAGATGAAACAATTGAAGCTTAAATAAGGATGATAGTTTTGAGAACGTTTGAATTAGGAGGAGGATAGCTATAGTATCTTAATAGAGACCGTAACATAGATATTAAGTTAAAGCAGTTATCTACGTTGTTTGGTGAACCCTTTACTTTTTTAGATCTAATATATTCAAGTTGAGTTTAGGTGTCTTATAATGGTCTTCAAACCATCGTAAATAGGACGAGGTACACCTGCTGATTTTGAGGAGAAAGCAATAGTCTTTATGGAACAATTTCAACTAATATTCACGTGCTTTAGTAGCAGCAGCCAGATTTCACCCCTTTTACCTGTTTAATATAGTTTATACTGTTTTCTCATAAATTTTAATTAAGAAGCGTATTTGTTGATTCATGCAGATCATACAATAGCTTACAAGGCAGCCCACATGTGCTTAAGTTGCTTCCGGCAATTGGAATCCTTGGTTTTGCAGTTTGGGGTCTTGGACCGCTACTGCGTCAAAGTAGAAACGTACTCCTCCATGTATGAGTATGTTTGTTTTGGTTACGTTTCTTTCTACATATCCCTCTTCGGCTGTTTCACTTTAACAATAATGTCTGATTACGCTGCAGAAGAGTGATAACAGCTGGGGAAAGAGTGGTACATATCATGTAATGACTTTTTATCTTCAACCTTTGCTGTTGTGGACTGGTGCAATGCTTGTTTGCAGGTTAGTTCATTCAATTGCGAGCAGAGATCTTTCCTTCTTGTGACTGATATACTTCTTGATGACAAACTGATGCATGAAATATATTTCTTGCAGAGCATTGGACCCCATGGTGCTACCCACTGAAGCTAGTCAAATTGTTAAACAACGACTTTTGAATTTTGTAAAATCATTATCTACCGTGCTAGCGTTTGCATATTGTTTGTCCAGGTAAGTGTGATTTATGAAGATCCTTAAAAAATCCCTTTGTAGGCAATCAATTATCTAATATTAACATTAATGAATTGCGGGCAAACAATGGGAATTGAT
The DNA here is from genome assembly GCA_029783415.1 of Anisodus acutangulus. Taxonomy (NCBI): domain Eukaryota; kingdom Viridiplantae; phylum Streptophyta; class Magnoliopsida; order Solanales; family Solanaceae; genus Anisodus; species Anisodus acutangulus. Next base: position 50,495,124 of record CM056495.1, on the reverse strand, counting down.
CAAGCATATTATTGATAAAACTCCAAAATGGCATTTTCGTTTGACCAATTTTTTTCTCTGCCTCATCACTCAGAAAAAACGAAAGATATTGTCACTAAGTAGAAGTACGTTATGTTCATTAACATCTCGAAAATATTCCGCCATAGTTAGGGTAGTCAATCCTATGCTCGATAATCAACATATGTTGAGCACGGGGTTTTATGGTTCAAGTGTGTCTTGTCTTTAGTACGACTTGAAATAAAAGTATACCAACTAGTCTTACACAAAATTTGATGATGAAAGATGAAAACAATAAATATCTAATTTTCTAAAGCAAAATACAATTTATGAGGCTTATTAAAGATATCATGCTTTTATTAAAATCAGTGGTCTAATGTTAAGGTTTGAAGTGATTTTTGTGTTAACATGTCTACTTGGACTGTCATATTGCAATTGGTTCGACGGTTGTCCATATGTTTGCATGTGTCTTGTGCTTTCATTTTCTACCCCCTTCTAGTTTGATGACTGCATTAAACTTGCATCAAAGTCATGTGAAGAAAGGTATGTATCGATATAAATAATTATATCGGAAATGATAAGATATGTGCTTAAAGTAACAACTACATTGTAACTATGACTCAAGACTAAGTATAATTGTTTTTTTTGTCTGTATGAGGTTGGCAATATATTACTCCCTCTGGTTCATAATAAATATCTACTTAGTCTTTTTATTTTGGTTGAAAATAAGTGTCCACTTACCTAATCAAGAAGGAATTAACCATACTTTTTAAGTGACCAGATCCCAATGTGTCAAGGTAATAGTAATATGCAAATTTTAATTAAGGGTTGTTTAGTCAAATTACCTATTTCTTTTTAGGTGTTAGTATTTTCTTAAGGGGTGTGCTAGAGGCGAATTTAAGTGTAAAAAATGGGTCACGTGAACCCATGGTCACCCGACTAAACTCGGTATATTATGTGTATAATTCTTAAAATATGCCTTACAGTATCTGAAGGAACCCATGGTCAAAAGAGATTGAGTGTTGCACTGGTTAAGGTGCCAGGTTTAATTCCTAAAGGTGGAGGGATCAAACCCAACTTGCAGCATTATAATTTTTTTAATTTTATTTTAAAAGCAATGGTACACCCATCCTCTTGAAATCCTGGATTCGCCTCGGTGCTAAAGGCTAATTGGACACTTACTTTGAACCGGAGGGAGTAGCACTCAGTATTCTCTGGTCTCCTGCAGTCAATTTATTAATACCAATGTACGTTTTGCCTCACTAGTAGCTGTTTGTTGTATCTTCTTAAGAGTAAGTTTTGAATGATCGGATGCAGTGTTATTCAACAAGCACAGAAGTTTTTCATGGAGACAAGTGATGCAAATGATACTAGAAATGTAAGAATTCTTTGCACCTATTGGATATGTTAGTGTCATTTAATCTTTATTTTCTTTGATGAAAGTAATTATTGTTAGTCTCGCTTGATATAAAATGTACATATATGGTTATCTTGCTTCTGGGCAGATGGGGTTCCAGTTTGCTGGTAGAGCTGTTTATACTGCAGTCTGGGTCGCAGCTGCATCATTCTTCATGGAGTTGCTAGGTTTTTCTACACAGAAATGGCTAACTGCGGGAGGACTTGGGACAGTCTTGCTGACACTTGCTGGACGTGAGGTCTGTTTCATAGTTTATCTTGCTGTATTTTTTGGTCTAGAACATCATTATTCAAGTTCATCTTCAAATAGGCATAAAAACGCAGTTTACAGTTTATAGCTCTTGTTCCAGTTTCGATCAAGATTGTAATGCAATTATTCTTTGTGATGTTACTGTTATCAGATATTCACTAATTTCCTTTCAAGTATCATGATCCATGCCACACGTCCATTTGTCCTTAATGAGTGGATTCAAACCAAGATTGAAGGCTATGAAGTTTCTGGCACCGTTGAGGTACGAACTTGCTCTTGAGGGAAAACCCAGTATTTAATGTTTGAAATCAGAAGAATGAATGAGCTTTTTCCTCAAGCACTTCTCTGTTTAACCTTTCCGTGACTCATAAATTTCTATATCTGTTTTCTGCAGCATGTGGGTTGGTGGTCCCCCACAATCATAAGAGGTGAGGATCGGGAAGCTGTTCACATTCCAAACCACAAGTTTACGATGAATGTTGTCAGAAATCTGACTCAGAAAACTCATTGGCGTATTAAAACTCACCTAGCCATCAGTCATTTGGATGTCAGTAAGATAAATGTGAGTATTACTTCATTCTAGTCTCCAAGATAATACAGAAAAATAAGTTAAACAACTGATGGTTGATCTCAATGTTATCATGACTTTCTTTTTTTGGTAGAATATTGTAGCTGACATGCGCAAAGTTTTGGCAAAGAATCCCCAAGTTGAGCAACAGAGGTTGCATAGAAGAGTATTCCTGGAGAATGTCAACCCTGAAAATCAAGCCCTGTTGGTTAGTGTCAATATTTGAGCATCAATATCTTGTGACTTTTGGATGGATTGTCATTATCATTGCAAATGCTGCTCTCTAATTACATGGTTCCCTAACCAGTTTGTTTGAAAATATCTTTGGTGCTAAATTCTTTTCTCTGGAGTGTAAGAGTACATCTGGTCTGCTTACAAATTTGCTGGATCTAGAGTAACCAAAGTTATTTCATAAATCGTGGTTGCTTCTTTGATTCTCTCCAGATATAATGCGCTAGAATTGTCTCTCTCTCTCTCACAAAATGTTGCTTGACCTTCATGAAATGCTATCCTGTTGGTGGTTTATTTTACTCTTAATATCTGCTTCATTTATCGTGCAGATCTTAATATCCTGCTTTGTCAAGACATCACACTTCGAAGAATACTTGTGTGTCAAGGTGAGGGATGTTCCTGCTACAAATCCTCTATGCAAGAGTTTCCATAATCCAGAGTATTTAGTAAAATGATATATCCTCAATTGGAAGCCACTGCTTTCTGTAACTCTAGTGTTATTTGGAGACTGGCTCATTTGGATTTGACTTTTTCTTTTTTCTTGGATGATATTAGGAAGCTATTTTGTTAGATCTTCTCAGAGTCATCCGACATCACCGAGCTCGGCTTGCCACTCCCATCCGTACAGTTCAGAAAGTATATAGTGATGCTGACTTGGATAACATGCCATATGATTCTCCCTTCAACCGCGGAGCAGCATCAACTCGTCCATTGCTACTGATTGAGCCATCTTATAAAGTCAATGGGGAAGATCGCACAAAAGGTCGACCAATTCGTGTGAATGGTGAAGAAGACACCAAGGAAAAGGCTACCGTGAAACCGGCAGCTGAAAGCAAGGTTGAAACGAAGAGCGGATCCGCATCTGATCCTAAAGTCAAAGAAACACTTCCACTTTCTTACTTGAAACATGAACCCAAGGTTGATGCAGAATCCAAAGATGACACTAAAACACCGTCGGATACAAAACCGAGTAAGGCGACAGTGAAAAACACTTCAAAACCTGTCTCCAAAGCTGAGTCAAAGTCAGCAGAAGTTGGTACTTCTGATTCCAAAGATCTTTCAGAGAACATTTCTAGCAACAAGCAAGTTAAGAAGGTGAGCCAGGCAGATGTTAGAGAAAAAACAGGCAGTTTCCCATCTGTTTCACAATCTAAAAGAGAGGATGAAAAACCTCAAGTCACACAACCATCTGTGTCATCAAAACCTGCATTGGAAGAGAACATTGTTCTTGGTGTTGCTCTCGAGGGTTCAAAAAGAACCCTTCCAATTGAAGAAGAGTTGTCGCCACCACCAAATCCAGCAGAGTCCAAGGAAATGGCTACTAGCCGCAGTAGTAATGCTTCAACCGTTGCGGAGAAAGATAAACAAGATGGCCAGCGTTCAAACCGCTCTAATTCTGCATCTTCCGATCAGTCGGGTAAAACGCCCTCTACCAGCAATTGATCCGTGCATGTTTTCACTCTCCCATGTGAAACTAATTCTTTGTCACCAGATTTGATGTTATATTGTCTATGAGGTAGTAGTCTTGATGTTGATGGTCAAGTATTTAGCCTATCACTCCAGTATAAAAATGGATAACTTATAGAGTTTCTAGTGGTTGTGGATGTATGTATTATTGTTGTGTGTGTTTAGTTTGACCCTCAAGTGGCATATTTTTTGGTTATTGACCAAGGTCGAGCAGCCTCTAGGAATTCTGTCATTTTTCTCATTTATGCTGGTTAACAGCCAGATATATAACATTCATGCATTTGTGTGATCTCTCTAACCAAAGATCCTTCAAAAGATAGTCAGCAGCTGGTATTCAATATAAGTCCATCACTAGAAAAGTTTTCTGTGTTTTATTCTTAATTAGCAGTCTAGAGTTTTGAGTATAAAAAATGGACTCTTGATGGGAGCACCTTCCTTTTAACTGGGCTCTATGAAGCCGAATTTGGATTAGTTGGCCAATCATGACGCAAATTTAGATTAATCGGCTTATTATGCAGCGCTCGTTCACACCTTCGACTTCTGTTTTAAAAGAAAGTAACATCTTCATGGTAAATAACGTCTTGAAGGTCATGAACTGCTCCTAGAATTAACATAAGAATCCAAAGAAGTGTTTTTCTTTGGATTGATTCATTCGATAGTATCCATTTGTGATTTGCATAGGCATTATAGAAGGAAAGAAATGACATGTGGGGCAATCGTATTAGGTAGGAGCAGGTCATGTCTTAATTGCAGATGCATTCGCTATTTGATTCCATCCTAAATCCCACCAAATCGATAATTTGAATTAATCGGCTAGGAAGTGTCTAAGAACTGAAAAATTTAAAAAGAACCTATCTTTGCATTTATGCTGAAACACTACTTAGCCCTCTTTGATCTAAACAAGGCTCACCTAGCATTTATGCTAAGAAGCTATTCACACCTTGAGACCTTTGTCACACATTTATGACACTTAAATTTCTTAATATACTACCTTAACTTTCTGTTGAAAAGCCATTAAGGAAATTAAACTGAGCTCAAACTTAAGCTGGACATATGAAATCAATCAAGGAAAATCAGATCCACTGGCTGTCATTTGGTAATTATCAACCTCTACTACATCAAAACTAAATGAAACATCCTTTTAAATAAACTACAAGAACTGACAATACATAGTAAAATATCTGTCAGACTAGAATACTACTATCTGTATATGCACTCTTCATAGGAGTAATACATACATTGTACACATATTCCACCCCTACCGTAAACCTCATGTGGTAACACAAATATATATCCCCTATAAGTCAACAAAAGGGGTGGCAGCATCTTATTTATAAACTATTATATAGGCATAATAAACAATAATAATTTGAGGTCCAAACAAATAATAAAGAACTATATTATGGTAACCCCACACTCAAGCTTGGCACATGCAATCAGGAGCAGGGTATGTATAGAGTGATTGCTTGGGTTTGCGGAGTCTGATTTGGCCTTGTCTGTTCTGGTGCCCTTCAACTACTGATTCTTGGAATTCATACCAAGTTAGCGTCTTGTTCAAGAAAAGCTGGCCTAATAGTGCCATGTTTGGCCTTATTGTCTTCATATTGTTGTATGTTCTATGTCCCACCTGTCACATTTCAAGGTGGGTGTATTCATTAGCCGTGTGGACCACATATAGCCTAATAATGCTGTGTGTAAGTTCAACATATTGACAGCTATGATCGGACTCTTCGAAAATATCATTGTGTCTAATCCTCCGAAAGTAGTGCATTTTGGAGGATCCGTCACGGATACGATGGCATTTTTAGCCAGTCCAAGCAACATAGATTGACAATGTAAACATTATTTACACCGTCAGATTACGTATAAAACAATTACGGGTAAATCTCTGTAATAATTACTGCCTTCGTCCCATTTTATGTGATGCACTTTGATTGACACAGTTTAAGAAACCATGGAAAGACTTTTGAAACTTGTGATCTAAAACAAGCCGTATACATTTCTATAGCTATAAATCATCTCATGAAGGGTAAAATGAGAAGTTTAAAATTAAATTATTTCGAAATATAGAAAGTTATTATTCTTTTTGGGACAAATTAAAAGGCAAGTGCATCACATAAATTGGAACGTACGGAGTATTTGTTTCATTTTATGTGAAGATATTCGACTAGACCAAGAAAGAACGATAAAAAAGGAAGTGAAAGCCCGTATTCCAGCTATAATGGATCTATAATCCAATCGGCCAATCCGGCAAAGTGATCTATCGCACTTTTTAAACTTGTGGTTTTAAATGTCATGATGTTTCTGTGGCTATAAAACCATGTCACTAAGGGTATAGTCATAAGTTCAAAAATAAATTGTTTCTAATAATAGAAAGGTGCCATTCTTTTCTTAACAGACTTAAAAAAAAAAGGAATGTCACATAAAATAGAATAGAGAGAGCGAGTGTAATCTGGTAAAAATGTAACTGACCCGCTATCATAGGTTAAATTACGTTGACAGTGAAAAAGGCTTTCAGTGTAGTAATATAACATAAATCTAGTATAAACATATTTGAGGGGAATGAAATTCTTTTTTTAAACTAAAATTAGAAGATGAAAAGATTAAGTGGTTACCATTGCATTGTGCATATTTCCAGGCGAGGCGGAAACGAAAATATCACTGTGCATGCCAACATAATAATCAACGGCAGCCAATAAGGAAGCCTTTCCTTTGATAAGAGCTCTTTCCTCAGAAGATGCTAGGCTCTTTTTGTCTTCCATCAGGGGAAACAAACTTCTCAAGGCCGAAATCCGCCGTTCCCCGCCATAAACCTAGAAAAAACATGAACAAAGAAAAGCTTCAGGACACAAAGATATTGGCTTTATATTTCTAAATAAAGTCAAACCTCTCTATAATTGTCATCCTCTATACCAACATTTCACTATAACAACCATATTTTTTGTGGAACTGATCTTTCATGTTATGTTATAATAATTAATTCCCTATAACAACATTTCGTCGTAGCAGCCAAAAGATATCGAAACAAACGACATTGTTATAAAGAGGTTTGACTGTATGCAGAATTTCAGTGAAGACCGACGACCTTATGGGAGGCAAGATATAGGCGAGTGCTGTTGTCAAATCCCAAAGCTGCCAGCAGCAATCCAACTTCTTCAGGGGTCAATGGGCACCGTCCTTGACTCCTTAATTCTTCATCGGTAAATTGAGAGTTGATGACCCTTCCTCCCCAAATTACTTGCCTGTACTTAGCTAGAGCCAAATTTTCAACCTTACCGCCACCAAAATCACAGGCTGAATGAGCAGCCATATCCTGGAGAGATAACAAGTCCAAAGGTTCTTAAAATACACTACATTTTAAGTGAGTAAAATTGACTACAAAATACAGCAAAAGATAGTACTTAAAGAAAGTTCATCAATCAAATGTAAAATTGCCTTTCAACATCATCAGAGGAAAAACCGATATTTACAGGAAAGTGGGAGTACCAATATTTGATCCGGGAGAAAGGGTTTTACCTTGTCAAAGCGAAGGTGAAGAACAGCGAACTTGCCAGCTCCTTGTTTGGGCTTTAGATCAGTAACCTCTCTAAGGTAGTTGTTGTTACTAACCATTTTGCCTTCACTAGAAGGATACCTCAGACGATTGATAAGGGCATCCCCGAGATGTCTGATGTGAGGAACAAAGGCCAATGCTTGAAAGTTGACTTTACATCGTAGGTGTTGGAGGTATTTGGGCATGTCGTCGAACGTCAGTCGATGAGAAAATGGCGCAATGGCAGCAATTCCATAACTGACCAATTTATAAAATAGTTATATACTAAACAATGTCAAAATTCCACCAAATGAGTGATAAGAGAATTACTGTGTCCTCAGAAGATAACCACTAATGACCAGAAATATGACTAATAGAAATCAATCATGTGACTAACCTCTGTAGGACAGGTGACACGTTCTCTAAATACCAATGTGCTGAAGCATGAACTGGAGCGGTCTTGATTCTTGTAGGTCGAATAGCTGTGCCATAATATTCTCGTGTGCTCCAAGAGAATTCATCAGGTAACTCTTTGACTATAGCTACGTCGTCCTTCAATACATTGATGAAGTGATCCACATCAAAGATATCCTCGAATGAGCTGTAGGAAAGAGGACAATCACTTGTATAAGTACTTAAAAGTTGAAAGTAAACCAATATTAGCAATATTATACTAAAGATACCTTGAATCTTGCCAAACGGGATTTACTTCCAACTGAGGGATCACAAGTGTGGCATTCAGAATTTTGGCAACGACAACTGCATCACAGATCTTTTTCAAGAAATATAGAAGTCAGTAATGAAGGGTCAATTGCTTGTTTCTATAATCAAAGGAGCTGATCATTAATGTTGCTTCTATGAACTATCAAATGACAAAAATGGTCCCTCGTGTTTGGGAGTAGGTTCAAAGAAGCCCCTAAAGTATGCTCTCACCGATTTTTTCCACAATGATTTAACGGTTGCCAAAGCTAATCAATCCCAAACATGAGGGACCACCATTTTTGTCATTTTCTCAACTATCAAACAAAGGAACTATGATACGCACCCCCATTCTCTGTTGGTTTAGTCCTCCATCAAGGAACACTTGAATGTATCCCTCAGATTTTTCAGGTACAGCTGCATAATGCAAGGAACAGTAATTAGTCATTAGAAAATTAGACGGCAAGATAATGCTGATGTTCAATCAAGTTATTGCTTAACAGCAAGTCTTAGAAACTAGATGCAATTTTTTGGGCTTTTTTCATTTTTTCCCGTTGGCCCAAATTAATTTACGGGCGCTAGCCAAAATATAAATTACATATATACTGATTATGAATATGATATGTATATTTGTGTATACGACATATATGTTATATGTATATTTTACTTAATATACATTACATATAGACTTGCAGGCAATTAGTTTTTGGAGCGGTCCAAAAAGGTAATTATTCCTAAATTTAGATGTATCAGAAGACGAGATCATAGAGACTTACTGGAGGCAGCATCAGATTCGGTACAAGGTTTCCATCCTTGGTGTGCCAAAGGTGTCCAAAGCTCTGACTGTTCTTCATTGGACTAAAGACAAAAAACAAAACCAAGCAAGAACACAAATTCATTGACTGGAGAACAGAGGTTAATTTAAGAGGAACAAAAGTGAATGTGATTAATAAGGTCTTACGCACAGTTTGGCGTTGTAAAGCACTTTTTGCAAGACGTGAATGCCTGAAATTTGGAGCATTCAAATCCTGCACATGCAAAATAAGCCTATACAATCAAATTTCTCTAAAGAGTCCAAATCATAATTACATAAAGACATACCAAAATCATGCACTTTATCTTTTATGGACACAAATTTACCAGATTCCTAAAGTTTGTCATAGAGATCACAAAAAAAATTGGGAATAGGAACAAAAAGAATCTTAAATATGTTGTCTAGTCCAACTTCTTTAGCCCTTTTAGAGTCCATCTCTATGCGATGTATTTCCCAGAAAATTATGTTTTCCTCTCTTTGAAAAAGAAGTATAATCATCTTCCACCAAACTGATTTTTCTTTTATTATTATTATTATTACTACTACTACTAATATTATTATTACAATTCGGCAGTAACAACATCTTCCACTTGATCTACCAAACATATAAATTTTTATCCCAAAAACCAGATCTTTCATTGACAGAAGAATTCTTGTATACAGACTGTACAGTCAACAAATCCAAATTCCCTTTCCTGAAGACCATGCAAGTGGCATGAAGATTGGTTTAGTACTAAAAGAAACCATTAAAGAAATGACACTTAATTAGTTTAAGTCAACAGATCCAACTCAGTAGACTCACCAAACCCTTCCTTAAACGTAAATTCGCCAATCACTACTAGATTTCGAAATTATACCAAAACAATAGTTTTTTTTGCCTCTTTCTGATTGATTGATACTACAAAATCAGTAAATTTACCCAACAAAAAACTACACTCTTTCCACAATGCTACTAAACAAAACCCCAATTTCCACATCCAGATAAAATTCCAAAATTGTTGAATTCCACCAAAAAATCAAGATTAATATGTAGAAAAGTCAAAAGTCCACACCCTTAAATCTACACTAACACTATATGACTTCAACATCACTCTTCATCTACAACTTTCCTTTCTGCCAACCCTAAAGATCTAATCTTTTTACAACCTTACCCCTACCCTTGTTAAATTGATTTATCTTTAGATGACCATTTTTTTCATCAGAATTTACCAAACTTTATTCTACAACCACCACTTTCACTTAAAGATTGCATGTTTACTGCTATTTCCATCACCCTATTTCTCAGGATACATTCAAGAAACAACAAGAAGGCTAAATAACTATATGGGAAATTACAAAACAGAAGCAACATCTATAGAAAAAAAAAAGAAACATAACCTTACCTACACAACACTATATGACAATTTTCTTAACTGCCAACCCTAAAGATCTAATCTTTTTTACAACCTTACCCCTACCCTTGTTAATTGATTTATCTTTAGATAACCATTTTCACCAGAATTTCTCAAACCTTATTCAAAAACAAACATTTTCACTTCAAGATTACATTTTTACTGCTTTTTCCATCACCCTCTTTCTCAATAGACCAACACAGAGCACAAAACAGAAGGAAACAAAAAAAAGGTACATTCAAGAAACAACAAGACTAAATAACTATGTTTGTAACTAAAAAAGAGAAGCAAAATCTAAAAAAAAGATCTAATCTTTTTACATCCTTACCTACCCTTGTTGATTGATTTTTGCCATGACCATTTTCATCAGAATTTCTCAACTTATTCTGAAACAACCATTTTCACTTCAAGATTACATTTTTACTGCTTTTTCCATCACCATCTTTCTCAATAGACTACTGCTTTTTCCATCACCATCTTTCTCAATAGACCAACAAAGAGCACAAAACAGAAGGAAACAAAAAAAGGGTACATTCAAGAAACAACAACAAGATCTAATCTTTTTACAACCTTAGCCCTACCCTTGTTAAATTGATTTATCTTTAGATGACCATTTTTTCATCAGAATTTACCAAACTTTATTCTACAACAACCACTTTCACTTAAAGATTGCATTTTTACTGCTTTTTTCATCACCCTATTTCTCAATAGACCAACAAATAGCACAAAACAGAAGCAAACAACAAAAGGGTACATTCAACAAACAACAACAAGGCTAAAAACTACGTATGTAATTACAAAAGATAGACAATTACCAAGGGAATGGTGGGTGAGGCATCAGTGAAAAGTGTAGGAAACAAAATAGGCAAAAGAAGCACAAAAATTATATGATTTCCACTCATGCTGCTACTTCTTGTTGGTGGTGTTGGGATAGTGGATTTTTGGTAGTTGTTTCAACCTCTGATGAAAATATAAAGCAAATAAAGAAAAGGGTAGGCCTAAAAACTCTCAAAAAACATATAGAAGAAAGGAATACTATATGGAAAAAAGCAATCCTTTTTCCCTTGTAAGAGAGAGAGAGAGAATAGAAGGAAAGAAATCAAGAATTAGTAGGACTAAAGAGGGGCCAATATCCCATCGGAATACATCCGCGATTTAACTGGTAATAATGTTAAGGACGATGCTATTATCTTCAGGACGTCTGGATAATAATAGTGAAGTAGCAAGCGCAAGCCCGGAAACTTGAATTATGGGGCAATATCATTATGAGCCTCAGTAAAATCATATCACATGGGGGCACCTATTTCCATATATTATCAACACATATACCAAAGAAAGGAAAGCAAAATAGTAATACAATAAGACCAAGAAACTCACAGCAAAGCTTACAGCTGCCATTTATGTGATTTTGATTTTACTTTACTGCTATAAGGGGTCGTTTGGTAAGTTGAATATCAATAGTATTGAATATGATATACTAATAATATTGAGATTAATTATGCTGATATTAAATTTTATATTATTTAGTTATTATATTAAATGAATAAGGTGTATTAAAATAAAAATAGTACTCAATATGACGTATTAAAATAAAAATAGTACTGAACAAATGTATTAGAATAGGAATAATACTAAATAGGATGTAGCATAATAGAAATAGTAATACTATTAACTATACATAGTTTACTCCATATAACAATAGTACTAAATAAGGTTATAAATTGAAAATACTTCCCAATAATAATAACATACCAATTATAATTTTATAAGTGAGATTTAGATTGGTGTGTACGTAGTCTTAACCTATCTTACGAATGTATAAAAGTTCTCGATACCTCAGCTGAAGTAAAATATATTAAATCAAGTACAAGGAATACAATAGTGAAGAAACGATGTTGAATACACTATCAAATAAGAAATGAAATAGTATCAAAATTAATACTACCAAAATTATTACTCCACCTCCTACCAAACAACTCCTAAATTGTTTTGGGAGAGTAAATGCTGGGGTAGATTGTCATTATCAAGATGGAAAGAGACCTATTACAGCCGAACAACGGATAGATTCATTGTAGTGAGAAAACAAATAAAACCAATAAAAAGGTACATCCACCGCTATGTACGTGGCAACCATTGAGGTGGGGTGTGAGTCTTTTCTTACTTAGCTTTATTGTGAATGTCACAGGGAGAATACTTTATTATAAAAAATCATGCTTTATAATGTGACTACTAATAATGCTGACTGCTGGCAATGGCAATCAGGCACCGAGACACCGACACTTGCATTGCTACAGTTTTTTCACTATCAAAATACAAGGAAGCTGAGTGGTGGGGTTCATTTGGGTTGGGGGAAGATGCCATCGAATCGGCTCTTACAGATTGAAAGTGAGTCCAGTCGGTGCTTGCTATCATGCCGGCAAAAATAGGGGTTTTGGTCGGTTCTATCTATTATTGGATTTGAAGCGAGCGAGTGTCGCTCCTTTGCCTGGGCATCACGGGTGGTTTTCATGAGAAATTTTGGTTGTTTGTCTTTTTTGGGAAAATATTTAGTAAATAATTTTTTTATATATATTTATAGATATTTTAGATTACGCCTTAAAGCTTTTTTTAAAAAAGAATTGAAAAGTTTATGAGAAATATTACATTATAATCTAAAATTTTATAAATTATTACAGATGTTAGAGGCATGTTTAAAATTTTGTCTGTAATGACATCGGATTTTAATCCTTCATTTCATTTCGACCACCAAAATTCCTTTATTGTATAATTAAGGAAGAGTTGCAATATATGTATGGAAGACCTTCATAGATTGTGCGCGAATAAAATGAGATCCAAAGGTAGGGTAAGAATGAATTTATCCAATGGAGATATTAATTCTTCCAATGGAGATGCTAATTCTTTTAGATATTGATAACGCGTAAATAATCTCAATCCATGATCAATCACTATCCAGATACAATGCGACAAAGTAACTTATCAAGGATTATATTTACTTAAGTTTACAAATAAGTCAACCTAATTTTTGTTCAATGGCTATTTAGACTCGGCATTTTAAAATCTTCATCGGTAAACCTTTTAAATAACTTTATTTTAAGACTTAAACTCAAAATTTTTAATTAAATATGAAAAAGATATTACCGTCCCACTATATATATGTTTTTGAGTGTTTTTGTCATTGAGGGAATAGGATGAGGTAAGGCTTTCTGAGCCCTTTTTTCTTTGACTGGTTTAGGTCCTGCTATTTTTGGTTCCATTTTCCTCCTTCAATGGATTACAATTGTTTGCTTGGAAATAAACAAGGCCATAAAATGAGTAAATTTAACATTACCGTTAAACTTTTAAAATTTTGAAATTTATTACTCCATGTGAGTTTCATATTTCCACCGTGCGGATTACACTGGATATGTTATTGTTGTTGTATGTGAGTTTCATCTTACATATATGATAAGAAAATCTATTCCAATAAAAATAATATACTTCTTAATATTTAAAAACTTTGAAATTTTAAACTTGAGTGACGTGTTGTATTGCAACCAAAATCTTAGAGTAGTAATATGTTTGATACTAAAACTTTCAAATTAATTTTTAGTATATGGTAAAGGTCTTTCTTTCTTTGCTAAATTTTTGTGCCTAGTGAAATATCGTCACATGAAAGGAAATGAATAGATTTTAAAAAAAATTCCTACCCGATTTTAGTACCTACATAATGCCCGACAAGATTTGAATTCGCGTTGAAAGATCTCACATTAAAGGTAAAATGCTTTCTAACAAAGACGACTCTGAATTAAGTAAAGCTAGAACACGAGACCGCTAATTAAGGAATAGATTATTGTTCACTTCACTTAATGGACAAATAAAGTAATTATCTTGATCTTATGGGGATTCATTCACATTAAAGAAAGAAATCTTTTTCAGAGTCCAGATCAAGGAATTATTGGTTTTAATCAAAATATTCCCCACACTATTAATATGATTGCTGATTAATGGCTTTAGGTACATGCCTACAAATTGCTTCGCAATAATACAACTTAATGCATCTAGCTGTAGGAATTAATTGGTTCAAAAGAAATTATACATATGATACAAAATGAAAATAATTAATGTTACTCCTATTTTATTGATGATTGCAGGTTAATGATGCAAAGTCGACTTTGGAGCATATTTATCGCGAAACAAATAAAATAGCGGATGACCTAGCAAAGTATTGAATTTTTGAGAGTTAAAAAAATATAGTAATTCTCCTAGTTGTATAATTTCTTTTTCTTTTTCTGTGACCAATTGTATGGGAATATGTATCCTAAAAAATCTAACCTCATTTACTAGACTATGTTTAACACTACGATTATATAATTTGGCTATAAAATAATATGAAAAACCGTTAGATCACGATCTAAAATTTTATAAATATTAGTCAATTATCTAATATTTTGTGAGTCCCAATAATAGTAGTTGCACAAATTTTAAATATAAGAACAAAATCTAATATTTTACAAATATACAGATAAAACTTCATGTTTCTGATTACTTGCCTTTTGTAACATTTAAATTTCTTGCTCGACTAAATATCATTACATATATATGAAGTCATATAAGTGATAACGAATATTAGGGTCCAAGGGTAAATTATTGCAATATCCTCGTGACTTAATAGATAGTAATATTTAATGTTAGAATCTAATTACCTAGTAGTATCTCACAAGAATTTCTCAATTTCTCTCCTAACTGATTGCTAATTTAAGTATGAATTTAGATTTACCATCTTTATTCTTTGGTAACATTCTTTAAGAGAGAAAAGGACTACTATATAGTATATGTTTTGTTAATTCTTTATCCCAATTACACATGAACTTTTTATATAATCTCAATTACACGTAATTTTCCTTTTTCAATTACTTATGTCATACTAGATATCTAGAGGCTTTTGAAATGAGACGACGTAAGAATTGTGATATTGCTATGCTTTCAATAAAAGAAACTTTGCCTAATGCATATGGCATACAAGACAAGCCTCACATTTACATGACATTTTGATTTTTTTTGAGCTACTAGTAGTAATTTATTTGTTTTAATCGTTTGTTTAAGGATTACATTATTAATTTATAAGATTTAATAAATGAAAATGAAAAGTTGAAGAATCTTTATTGTTAATAGAGTTTCACCTAATCATCTATATCTTTTAAATTCTCTTTTATACGGCATATATATTAACTTTTTGCTAGTTTTTAATGGACTTTATTTGTCATGTTGACAAGGAGAAAAAAGAAAAGAACAAAAAAAGAAATCAAAAGGAATTGAACAAATTATATTATTAAACGAGTTGCATGCCAAGTGGCGGCTTGTCAATAATTCAGCCAGCCACTAAAATGGGGTCCCCCAACTAAAAGAGGAAAAGCAAAAAAAATTATGCACCAATATTTAAAATTAAATTTTTTTTTTCATTTTTTAATTAAAATTAATTATAATGTAATGTTCATTTATGTATTAATAGAGGATTGATATCAATTGAAAATTAATATAGTTGTGAAGAAAATGTCTCATGCACAAAATATAGAGTTATAATCAAACATCTGTATAACAACATCTCTCTATAATATTCAAGTTTTTCTCGGAACAGATTTTGAATGTTATATTTTACCTTTCTATAATAATTATTTACCTATGACAACAACAAGTGGAGACCTATAACAACAACAACAATTTTTATAACGGTACACTCTTTATAAACTTAACCAATGAAGATTCCCTGTTCTGCCTTCTTATCTTACTTCTCTCTTAACCTGTGGAACATAAGAAAAACCTAGACATCCAAATATCTTGAGGTTTTTTAAAATAGGTTTGACATCATACCAAGCCTCGAACGGAGTCTTCCCTTCCACTGCTCGCGTAGGCAGTCTATTCAGCAAGAAAATAGCAGTATTTGTTGCTTCTGCCTAAAATTTCTTTGGTAGATTCTTCTCATGCAACAAGCATCTAGACATCTCCATGATTGTTCTATTCTTCCTCTCACTAACCCCATTTTGTTGTGGAGAATAAGGGACAGTAAGCTGGTGCTCAATTCCATCTTCTTCACAAATAGAATTGAACCTATCTGATGTATATTCAGTTCCATTATCTGATCTAATAACCTGAATCTTGCAGCCACTCTGATTTTCTATCCAAGCTTTGAACTTCATGAAAACTCCAGTAACTTCAGACTTAAACTTCGTGAAATAAATCCAACACATTCTTGTTAGATCATCAATGAAGATAATATAATACATGCTTCCGTTAAGTGATGGAGTTCTTTGTGGACCACAGAGATCGATATGAATGAGTTGCAATTTTTTTGTAGCTCTCCATGTGGAACCTTTGAATGAAAGTCTAATCTGCTTGCCAAGCACAAAAGCCTTGCAGCTTGAAAAATGCTCCTCCAAGTTTGGTAGACCATTTACTGAAAGATAGAATAATTTCCCTTGGGAATTTCTTTTATTATTCACAATATATATAGCTGTACAAAGGTTGATTCCTAATATGGTACGAATCCTAACTTACCTTACAAAGGTTGATTCCTAATACAATTAGAATCCTAAGTTACCTTAAATATACATTTATCATAATTACAAAATATACGACTTTAATATTCCGAGAATATTCGCTAATACTCCCCTCGATCTGAGCGGAGGAGGCAATGCTAAGGTCGGATCGAAGTCTGAAGAGTCAAGCATGTAGTCCTTGTGAAAATATCTGATAATCGATACGAAGGCACATGTAAAAATTTTGACCGACCACGAGCAACCTTCTCTCGCACAAAGTGGGATATTCATCTCAATACGCTTAGTTCGATGTTGGACCGATTACGAGACATATAGATAGCAGATATGTTGTCACAATAAACTATAGACGCTTTGGCGTAATGGACACGGAGCTCCAAAAGAAGATTTGAGCCAACAGATCTCACGACGACATTAGCAACTCCGCGATATTCTCGTCAAAGACTAATCCGGGACACAGGCCTGGTTCGCCAAGGACTACGAGATAAGATTATCCCCAAGAAATACACGCACTCGTGAGGTGGAGCGACGGTGTCGGCATCCCCGCCTAACTGCATCCGTAGGCTAGCAATTTGTCAGCGTAGGGGTATAGATGTAATCCAAAGTCGTCATGCCCTTAACATATCCGATAACACGCTGAGGCGGCAAACGGGACTCTCGGGGTCGTGGCATGAACAGACACACCGCTGAATCCAAGATATGCAATATCGTGCCCAAGTGAATGTAAGATAATCAAGAGCACCCGCTAGACTCGGAGATAGAGCGGATCGTAAACCGGGCGCACCGCCATCGCACTAAGCTTGATTTTGAGTCCACCGAGTTGGCATAATTTACAATTTGTCATCTTGCCCCAGACACTATCTCTTCTCAGATACTTTCACGACACAGAACATATTGGCAAAGTAGATCTAGTCACCGATATACCCAAAAGTAACTTAGCTTCCCAAGTCACCATAGCAAATTCGCTTTGAGTAGAGTAATGATTTCATTCTTCAACCCGCCGATGAGGCAAAGAAGAACAATATCGCCGACATATAATAGCAAATATGCAAGTACGCACTGGGTGAAAAGTGAAGAGAGAGGTATCACACTGCGCATACAAAACCAATTTGCGTAAGATACCGGGCGAACCGATCATACCAAGCTGGGGCCTGCTTTAATCCATACAATGACTTCGAGACGGCACACACAAACCGTGGAGTCGCTGATGAACAAAACCAGAGGTCACGATGTGGTACGCCTCTTTCAAATCCCCATGAAGAACGCATTCTTGACATCAAGCCGATGAATCGCCAACGTAAGCCCATAGCAATACCGAGAATACCAATAGTGGCCGTTTAACAACCTGATCAATGTCTCACCACAATCAATACCCTCCGCCGATTAGTGTCATTTGCAACTAGTCTTGCCTTATACCTCTCTAAGTCACCACTGCTCGAACTTAGGACTAAATAGCCACATACACGGATAACATTCACATCACCGATCTAGGTACCAAATCCCAAGTAAGTTCTCGCTTGTTAAAGCGCAAACTCGCACATACGGCCGCATTCCAATCGGGGTCCAGCTTTAGCTAGTTTTGGATTCTTTGAACGGGTGATAAGGTTTCAGTGAGAGATTGAAGTGAACCTGGGTTTGAAGATCCTGCGCACAGTACGAAGTCTCCATGCCACAGGGGGCCGCAGTGGAGGTTTGCTCGGGATCAGCAAACTGGTCATGGATCGTTATAAGCAGTGTTGCCGAAGGCTGAGACTCGACAGTTGCCGGATTTGCCGGATCGAGGCAGGCGAGTGGTGCATTAGACTCAACAGGAAAAGATAGGCGCTGAGTCGGATCGTGGTAGCATTGCCGCGAGGGTCGATAACACCGCTGAGGCAAAGAAGGGCGCTGAATGCTGAGTCACTGTAGATTTTGATGACCGGAGACAAACTCGGCTCATCGAGAAAGATGTAATCGCAAGGGTCCAAATTTCCGGAGATTTGAAAAGGAAAGGTTGTCTCAAAGGTAACGTGATTAGTAGACGATGATTTTGCGAGTAGCAATGTCATAGCACAAGTAGCCCCCGATGACAGAGATAGACCAAGGAAGACACATGGAAGAGCGAGGGCAAGTTTGCTGGTGCGTTGGAGGCTATGTCAGTAGCATAAGCATCCAAAATACGAGGTGATCATATGAATGGTCGCACGGGATAAGATTTCAGGGGTTTTGTTTTGAGTGTGCTAGTTGGTAAAATATTTAGAAGGGGATTCTACCATTTTGACAAAGATAGACCCAAAAAGTGCGGGTAGGCGTGCATGAAACAAGTGTGCATGACCATGTTATCGATGGTACGATAATTCTTTTTCAAATTCTTCCGCTTTGGGGAAGAAGTATAGGGACAAGAAAACGAAAACCATGCCTTATTTAGAATGTAAATTGTGAAATGCCAGTTATTAAATTCACGCCCATTATCACATTGAATGATTTAATAGGTTTTTCAAATTGTGTCTTAATGAATTTTTTGAAACTCGAGGAATTTTGCAAAAACTTCAGATTTGAATTTCAAGTGGGTAAAATCCGTACAAAATGTGAAAATCATCCAAGAATACTAGATAGAATTTATGACCCAAAGAGCTAGCAATCTGGAGATGTCCATAAATCAAAGATGAACAATATCAAAAGGAGAAAAAGTAACACTGCTTGATGACATAAAGTGGAAGACGCAGTATGTTTGCTAGTGGACAAGAAAACAAGTTGGGCAATTTTCCCATTATTACATTGAATACGCTAAGTCCTAAGAAAAGTAAAACTGGTCTCCTGGTGTCCGAGCCTGTGCTGTGAGTGGGAGAGATCGCCGCAAGGGATAGAGGTGCTTATGCGTCCGACAAATGAAGATTGAGTGAATGGGTAGAGGTCTCCACACTATTGCAAAATAAGAATTTTCCTCAGTATTGAGTTCCTTCACAGTAAAAACCAAAAGGGTCAAATTCGATGCATACGTAATTGTCATAGGTGAATTTTCTAATGTAAATTAAGTTTTTAATGATGTTAGTATAGGACGTGGTTTAGGGAGAAAGGTGGATGTGGATGTTTGGTGTGTGCATCAGAACCTTCAATTGGAATGCGATTACCATTGCCGACAATAAATTGAGGACACTTTAGCCGACGAGTCGAGATAGGTTACCGACGCCCAAAGTAGGTAGATGCTTCGGTTGTCCATGTACCAATTGTTGCTCGCCGTTGAAGGTTCACGGCAGGGTATGCCTGGCCCAAATCGGGCCGGCCAGCCGCTGGTCAGCCGCAGTGCCGCTCGATCGCAATGGGTCGCCGCAGCTTGCCGCCGCTGGATCGTAATCGCGGCCGCTCGCCGCCGCCGCTGGCTCGCCTCGTGGTCCGGGCAGGCCCAACAGGCCGGGCCGATCAAGGTCGCTGAATCGCCTCGCAGCTGGCACGCATGCGGTGAGGCCCGCTTCGCTGGTTGGGCCACCGCCTCACGCCGTTAGACCATCCGCCGCCGCCGCCCATCGGCCGTTGTCCGCCCATCGTTGCGCGGTTCTTTCCGCGCTCTTGCCTTTATTGTTGCGACCGCCGCCACGCACTCCGCCGCTTGCTCATTGCTGCACTGCCGTTGAACTGGCTGTCACGCCGCAGTGTGTCGCTTATCTCCGCCAATCTGGCTAACGCTTTTGATTATGTTCCTCTTGTTTAACACGCCTAGTTTCTTCCAACAATAGTTGTGAACGCGCCTTGTTGAAACTTGGGAGAGGGTCGGCTTGTTGAATCATTGTTGCGCAGTGTGTCATATTCACCTTCGCAGAAACCCGCAACAAGTCAAGCACCATCTTGTTTCAAATGTAAGTCCCGACGCTGATAGTTGATCTATATGAGTTTCAGCTTGCTTACAATATTCGACATGTTGTTAAAATTCTCGAGGCTGTATTGTTGAATTGTTCTTCCAAATACACACCGAGTATTTTTATTGTCCTGGAAGATTTCTTTCTAGCCTGACCCAAAGTTCACGTGTCGTAGCACTGCTTTCATGATAAGGCATAATGTATCTTTGAGATGGTGCAGATCCATTGTTTGACGATGGCGCCAAGACGACGCCATATCGAAAGTCTCAGAACATCGGGGACGAGGAACAGATTCACAACGTGATCGAGCACGTTGTATGCACATGCATTTATCGTAGAATAGTTCCATCCACATGGAATATCGACAGCTTCTTGGTCAAGAATTATAGGGATAAAATTCTTGATGTTGTTAACGATTTAATGCCTGATGAAAAGAAGTTATCGAACGCTGAGAGGGGTTTTCTCTTCAAGTGTGCCAAAGGGTTGAAACGGAATTTGTGGGGAAGACATGGTTGCTACCGTCGAGGGAAGGGAATTTTTCCTGGTTTGGTCAAATATGGAGGAAGAAACCAGAAAAAAATCGACTTCGCCTGGGAATGAGGATTTAGGTTTTAGGCTCTTGATACCATGAAAGATAGAATAATTTCCTTGGGAATTTCTTTTCATTATTCACAATATATATAGTCAGACAAAGGTTGATTCCTAATATGGTACGAATCCTAACTTACCTTACAAAGGTTGATTCCTAATACAATTAGAATCCTAAGTTACCTTAAATATACATTTATCATAATTACAAAATATACGACGAATATTCTGAGAATATTCGCTAATATTTACCATTTCATTTCTTTGCATGAACAACAAAGTTTTGTGATGAAAATGACCTAACCTTTTGTGCCAAGTCTCTGCAATTGTGAGTTGATTTGGACATGCCATCTGCTCCACTTCTAATGGATTCAGAGAAAAACATTTTCGTTGTGTCTTAATTTTGAATAATTCCTGACCACTTGGATCAATGATTAGACACACCAAGTCTTCAAAGAATAATTTGAATCCATTTTCTAGCAGTTGTCCGACACTTAGTAAATTCTGATCAATTTCAGGAACAAACAGAACTTCAGAAATAAGTTTTGTACATGTATAACTCTCAATTACTACAGTACCCTTTCCTTTTGCTGGGATGAGTTTTCCATTTTCAATCCTGACTCTTGATGTGATTGATCTATCAAGCTCTTTGAAAATCTTTTCATCACTGGTCATGTGATTCGTGCAAGCACTATCGATAAGCCAACTGTGACTTGAAACGCTAGATACAAAACATGTTGCAACAAAGAGTTGTTTTTTCTCTGGTTGACTTGCAACTTAAGCTTCTCCTGGTTGTTGTGCTCCTTTTTCTTTGCAAATGATTTCAGCATGCCCAAATTTCTGACATTTTCTGCATTTCATATCAGGTTTTCTCCAACACTTGGAAGTGTGGATGATTTATCTTCCCACAATGCTGGCAAGGAAGATATTTGCCTTCTCTGTTGCTACTGGTGGCAGTAACATTATTTCTCCCTGTTGTAGCTTCGTAGTGTCCATAATTTCCTTTCTTTCCTTTTCCTTTATTTCCCCTGCCGCCTGAATCAAATTGCAACTTGGCTTGCAAGGCTCCCTCTTTCCTCATCATCCTTCTTTGTTCTTGTGCCTGCAGTTCACTCAACAACTCTGCCAAACTAAGCTTTGACAGATCTTTAGTATTTTCCAATGAAGCAATAGTTACCTCATATCTCTCAGGTAAAGTTATAAGTATCTTTTGAACTATTCTATTGTTAGAAAGTTCAGTTCCAAGTATCCTTACCTTATTTGAAATCCCAAGCAACCTGTCGAAATAATCTTTAATGGTTTCGGATTCCTTCATACGCTGCATCTCGAACTCTCTAACCAAGTTCAGTACTTTCATTCCTCTGATTCTTTCATCTCTCGGTTACTCTTTCTTGAGGAAATCCCGGATTTCTTTGGCTGAGTTACATGTCATTATTCTACTGAAAATGGTAGCAGAAACTTCAACAAAGAGACAGACTTTAGCTTTGGATTTTCTTGTCTTCTTTTCCTTGTGGATTTTGATCTGAGCCATAATTGGATTCCCTAGCAGAGGAAGCACTTCATAGTCTTCCTCGACAGTCTCCCACAAATCACGTGCCTCCAAATAAGCTTCCATACTCACTGCCCAGGCTTGGTAGTTTTCTTTGTCAGAAAACTGGTGGAGTCATAGCAGAAAAAGAGCTCTCGTTCTCCATTATTTTAATGGTGTTTTGCAGAAGCAGATCTAGTGGATTTTTGGGTAAACACTCAGTCAAAAAAACTCACAAGTCCCTTAAGAAGAAGGGGTTATGATACCAATGTTATTTTAAGAACTGCAGAAGAAAGAATGACGATTCAAAAGTCTGAGTTTTTATTGAACTTAAACTCCAAATAAATAAATATAAAGCATAACAGAATTCAGCTAAAAACTTGCTAAATAATAGCTGTAAAATTACAGCAGTAAAACTCTATTTTCCTAACAGAAAAATAGACTCCTAATAAACATAAAACAAATCCCTAAAAATCAGACATTCAGTTATCTGATCCTCTTATCAACTCCCACGATTATAGCCTCAATCCTTGAGTAAGTTTCAGCACTTCTAGAAGTTGTTAGCACACAATCATGTCCTGAGACATCATCAACAGATGCATATTGCATAAGCTATTTACGGTCAGGGAATAACACAATCACTAAGAAGGCTCTGGTGGCTTGGAATAAGACATGTGCACCAAAATGCACTGGTGGACTCAACCTTACTAATATGCATTTTCGGAATCAAGCAGCTATTGCTAAAACTTGCCGGGATGTGGCTCAAAAACAAGACAGCCTATGGATCAAATGGATACATGAGTATTATCTCTGAGGCCAACAATTTTACATTGCTCCTATACCAAGCAAGCTTGCTGGTTGGTAAGGAAGATTTTTGAGGCAAGGAGCTTATTGGAACAGATAAAACCATAACATGTCACCTGGAAAAAGCATATTACAAGATCCTAGGTGATATGCCCAGTGTACCTTGGAAGAGCCTAATGTTTATGAATGATGCAAGGCCCAAGGCCAAGTTCACAATATGGTTACAGTTACAGGAGTAACTGATGACATCTAACAAGATTAGTAAATGGGGATTGTTAGTGGATGCTAATGATAACTGTGTATGAGTCCATATGACCATCTTTTAGAGAGTGTGATTTTACTTATCAACTATGGAAGAAATTGATGGGATGGATACAGGTTCAACCTCACAGATTTTCTGGAAATGATCAACACTTGCTGGACATTCTCAGAAGATCAAACGGGAAGACACAACATGCTCAAATATTTAGATTGATCTATGTTGTGTACATCCACTTCATCTAGATAGAGAGGAACATGAGAATCTCTCAAAAAAATAGCAGAGAATGGGATAGTATAGCTAGAGAAATTGCTATACTTTTGCATAGCTTTTTCTGAGTTTTCTTGTAAGATAGCAGAACGGATCATATCTGCTATGGCTTTGTAAATTGTAAATATCTCACTTGGTAATCAATACAATGTTCAGTTACCCCACACAAAAAAATCTGCAAATATTTCCAATCTTAAAGAGACATTTTGCGTGCAAAAGAAGACAGATTGTTAGATAATCAAATGAGAAGTTTACTTCTAAGGTGATCACGACTTCACATTCAAGAACAAGACGACATCTCTGTCCACTTACCTGAAGAGCAACCAATCCAGGCGCCAGGCCTCGTGCATCAATGCTGGTTTCCTGCTCCTCTGCTGCACCGACATTAGTGCGATGACAATGACCTTTATATTGCTCAGACAAACCCGAAGAGATTGTAGGTAACTTCATTTTTTCATGCAAGCCCTCCATCTAGTAAACCAGGAAAAAGGAAGCAAATATAAGAGAAAATAAGGCAAATATTTCCAATCACCACGAGATATTGCACATTCAAGATAAAGACAAAGTCTCTGCCCACTGACCTGACGAGCTCCCAGTAATTTTTCGCTAGTCAGGCAGGGGCCCATGTCCACCACTGCGGGCTTCCTGCTCCACCCTTGGACTGGCCTTTGCCAAGTCGGTTGACTGCTATTCAGAATCTTCATAAACTTAATCATCGTCAAAAAGGTCATCAAAATCCTGAACATCAAGCTTGTATTGTAGAATCGCTCCAATGCCACCAAAACCACGGCAAAATTGAGATCCTTCTTGTGATTTATTAGTAACAAACACCAAATTACAACCAAACTTTTTATACACAATAGATAACCACTGAAGTAGAGGCATTTTATCCCGAACCTCTAATTCAACATTCATAGCAGAGTCACGGAAATTACTCTGGTCCGCATCTTGCTCTCTCTATTCAAGTTCTTGATGATTGTTTCTCCAGAAGAGTTATTTTTCAGCACGTATCTAGTAACGTCGGGGTTTTCCCACACGATAAGCGTCTCAACAACACCTGATTCGAGAACTTTCAAGGTATCATTAAGCCTGACAACATACTTCCCGTTGTCCTGACTGATCTCCTCGAAATACTTGCCAATGATATTAATCTCTTGCATGAATTTCACATTGCCCAAATTCTCAGCAGACAACTTAATTGTTTGGTTAAAACCATCTTCCCCTCCATTAGAAACATTAACCACCTTCAATATTTTTCCCTTAAGACAACGATCGAACAAATTAGACTGGCTAAGCTCCGTCTTAAAGTCAGTTGATCCCGCTAATATCAACCCAGTAACGTTGGGCTGGTTGGTAGCGGGGTTAATATAGAATTGGGTTGCGAGCTCCGCGGTTTTCCTCAGTGTCGTTTCTCCATACGAAGACGATCAAAACGCACGGACGACTGCCTTCTTCATCCGTGTTTTTTTGGTAATTCAACTCTAAACTTGTGAAGGACGTTTTAGGAACTTCCACTCAACGTCCCGAAAAGCGTCCCATTTCCATCCATAACAATAAACCCAAACTTATCATCAGATTCCAAAAGCTCATTTAATACTTCTGTGTGGAACTTGTTATCACAAAGATATAGAGATGCATTAATTGGCCTAAAATGCTCAAAATCACTTGTAACCTTTTTTTCTTTCCCGTCTTCGGTCACGATCGTGCCCGTGTAAAGCACAAGCCCGTTTGATGAGACCGTGTTGTAGAGTTTAAGCCTTTGATGTTCGATGCAGTCCACATTTCATCTCCGAGCATCTTAGTAACGCGAGATATTTGATCACGCGGAGGTATGATTAGAGAAATCATGCTAGTACCGTTGCCTCGAGCAGCTTCGAGTCCCTTTATAAGTTTCTTGATCTTCCATATCTCAATATTGTCGTAGCTCTTATGATTGTCCGCCATTGCTGTATATCCAACTGTAGTTCAAACAAAAAAAAACATATTAAAATAGGTAAGCTAACATATTAATTATAAACTTCTAATTAATCAGTTAACTCAACAACAATAACATACTCAGTGTAATCACACAAGTGGAGTCTAAGAAGTAGTAGAGTATACGTACATCTCTACCCTACAAGGTAGAGAGAAAGTTTCCGATAGACGCTCGGCTCAAGACGCTAACTCGACTCATTGAATGAAATTAAAACAATAACACCAATACAGACTACTCTCTCCCCCGCATGCAGCAATTAACAAAACCCTACGTACACTCTCTCTCCTGCAAATATTATATTTGGTGATGGGTTTTTAGAGGATACCGTATCTGACTTTGTTTTGGGCTCAAACAATATCTATATTTATAATGGGTATGATGTATAGTTATACAGAGATCAGTTATGTAATAATTAGTTATACATATATTAGTAATATATCAATTATTTTTTGTTGGGTGTTTGGCTCCTTGCACTAAAATTGGATATGCAAGATATCATTTATTTAATTTTAAGCTAAAAAGTAATGAATTTATAATTTTACCCTTGGATGCTTGACCTTCATTGATTTTTAGAAAAAAGATAAAGATAATTTTGTATTTCATGTTGTTGGTGGTATAAAATAATACACCAATTGATGTACTAAGTTATACAAGGATTAAATTATACATGATTCAAATTACAACCAAACATTGAATAAAATTATACCAAATTATATGTCATGATTATTTTTCTTATACCTCATATCAAACGACCCCTAATAGTATGAATGGTGAATCATATTTTGAATAGAAATTGAAAAACATAATTCTATATGAATTCTACTACAAATCCTATTTAGATATGAATAAAAAAAACTAACAAATATTTAATTCTAAACAATCTTGTTTAATTATCGTCACTTATAATTGATATTTGCTCTTTTCTTGTGCTTCTGATTATGTTTGAATTCTTGCTATATATTTCTTCTATTTCTAATAATCAAAACAATTTTTATAGGAGTCTGGAATATGTAATCGGAATTTCTCTATTCTCTACCGGTTAGTAAAATATATGCAGTCAGCAGTTGTTGGACTAACGATGCTAAAACAAAGATAACCTTCACAACATTCAAATTGATTGATAAGTTTAATTATTTTTAAAAAAAAAGTTGTTTAAGCATGTTGAGATCATAATAGTTGATTTAGTTGTTTAAACATGTTGAGATTAAACATAGCAAAATCGAAAAAACATGATTTCTAAGACACCCTTCTACCATACAAGTTATATCTCTAAGAGAAAATTCCTAAATATATATCAGAACGGGGACTAACAAAAAATTACTCACCTCAACTAATTTCATAGGAGACCTAGTGCCTAGCATTAAGCGTCATAGTTTTTCACTCATTTCATTCACCACTAGGCTACAATCTTTTCCTCCTCTCGAACAGTTCAAACTTAAATAACTATAGCTCAAGTGCCTCCTCTCTGTGCAGCTTCCCAAAACAAACATCGCAGCTTGGTAAACCAACAATGACCTGTAAATTAGTTCGGAGAAAAGAACCAAAGTAAAGTTACCATTTCCATTCCCTTTCTACTCCATAAGTTATCACAAAATCGTAATCCAAGATTCAATTTTGTATTTTTTACACAAGCATTAACGACATAACTTTTACTGTAATGTAAAATTGGATTTCCACTTAAGGTAGTTCTTGCCACCAAGAGCACAAGGGAAAACGAGAATGCAAAGATCTTTCGGTTATCATATTCAATCATTTTTGCCTATAGTTACCATTCCGAGTCCCTTGTACTCCATAATAAACCTATAAAGAATTCATATAGAAAAGACCTATTTCAACTAGCAAACACACATAAAACAAAAAGAGGCAAATTGTAAACCTGATTAGGTGTTTAATTACCTCTTCTTTAGGCCGGCAACAATAGATAATTTTATCATCATCATTGAGGATACTTTTACCAGCATGGATTTGAAAAGTCTCGGTAGAAGTACCAAGAATGAGATTTAACACTTTCACGGTCATCCAATATTGATTCTATGAAGTCACCGTATGGTTCATTTTCTCAATCTTCAAAACCTTGTATTTGAAAACCTGCAAGGAGAGTAACTATTAGTTGAAAAATAAAGGGAAGGGTAGTCGGGGACAAATCACAGAAAGCAAATTAAGGTGTGTATATACATTGCACTATTTCTCATTATATTTCCTGGATAGCACGATTAGTCAGTTCCATCAGTAACACAGTCTTGCCACTGAAATCATGATATGGTGCTAATGGTCCTACTGCAGCACCAAAAGGCGAACTGGGATGGTCGTCAATGTGTCAAAGAAGCCAACACTAGAGTGAGTTATTAAAACTATCCAAATCATAAGGCTAATAAAAGAGTTTTGGGCTAAAAACATTTCTGATAGG